>JAPYZU010002253.1:0-13871 GCA_030523005.1 Tryphoninae sp. B BG-2022a | reverse complement strand
TGGTGAGAATGCTGCTCTACCTGAAAAGGCATGACGTGCGATTGTGACTGCTGCTGCTGTTGTTGTTGTTGTTGTTGTTGTTGTTGTTGCTGCTGCTGCTGTTGTTGCTGTTGCTGCTGCTGCTGTTGTTGTTGTTGCTGTTGTTGCTGCTGTTGTTGTTGTTGTTGTTGTTGCTGCTGCTGTTGCTGCTGTTGTTGCTGCTGAAGATAATTAGCCACTGCTAATTGTTGTATCGGTGGCTGAAAGATAAAAAACAACAGTTGCAATTCAAAACAATCCGTCTTAGAACCATTGGGTCCCAAAACGATCTGTATGCAACGTACGATAACTTCTCTCACCTGCGAGTGTATTATGTCTTGACGAAGGTGGGCAATGCCCTTGGAGGCAACTTCAACCATCTGATTTGTTTGTAATTGTGATTGTCCCCAAAATTGTGGCAACTGACGATACATATACTCGACATCCTGATTAGTAAATATAGGATATTCCGAAGCAGCGTGTATGCCGCTTGTTATGTTTTGATTACCATCATCCACAGCAGGATATTCTTGCTTTATCTGTACCGGACTGAACATCTAGCAATACAAGTAGAGAAAACAAAAATGAAAATGACAAGATGGAAGATGGCTTGTCATACTTCAATGGGCCACATTAAGGAATTACTTACATTGTCGATGGCCTTAGAACCCTATCGCGAATTATCCATGGAGACTTTCGATCACCAGAATGCAGGTGACTGAAAGAGACAACCATGTTGGAAACATTCCCCAATCGCTTAGATTAAAAATCGTTTATCACGAACTAAAATCTTAATACGTACTGTCCTGGATATATTCTACATTCACATAGGGATGTCAGTTCGTATATCGAAAAAAAGTAATAAACAAGTAGTATATCGTAGTTGACAACCGCGCCTAAGAATCGCATTCGTTCGTTGATATAACAAATGTTTGCAGGTTAATGAACACAAAATATTAAACGATTGGGAAATATCAACAAACAAGCTGATGGTCGAAAAAATAATTTTTTGTAAATTCTCGTTGCTAGAAGCGTTGTCCCGACAAGACCAGCTTTGAGTACGCAATACGTGAAAGATTCTTGCGAGGAACATATATATATATATATATATATATATATATGTATGTGGTGTACGTCCAAAGATGGCGATGGAGAACTTTCGTAATTTCTCGTGAGAGTCGAGGACGATTAACAAGGTCAACGTACAGGAGTACGAATAAAAGAATAAGCAAAATTTTTACCTTCTCTCCAATGGAGCGTATCCATTGTTTAGTCTTGGCTGGCGTGTCTCCCCCGCGACGACCCAGCACTACTGTACGACGCCCGTGAATTTGTTATTATCAATACTATGATTATTATCGAGTGGAGTTAGAAAATTCTCGCAGTGTCGAGCTTTGTGCAACAGAAAACGTCAACCAGAGATAATCAGGCAGATCCGCAACGCTCTACTATAAGGTGAAATCTCGAAAGTTGATTCACCGACGCGCCACCTGAGTGGTAAAACGTTGAACTAGTCTCATTTTTGTTCAATCGACACGAAGTTGGCTTCGGAAGCGATAAATGAGTCTAAAAGAATATACATATATATATATGAATGAGATTAGATGGGGTTAGGAAAGTAGGATGGACATCTGCGGATAAGATAGAACGTATTGTTTAACTCTTTCATGGTTCACACAGATGTCGCCCCGTGCATATGTAGGTCGAACGAATTTTAACCAAGAATGTCATATTACTGCTCGGCACGGGTCAGTCTCAATGCTCAACAGTGTATGGCTAATGAAACAGGGAAAATATTCGAGCTACGCACGTCGTAAATATTTACAATTACATATGATTCTACCCTGAAATAGGACATTATACTAGTTGCCTTGAAAAGTAGTCTTTAGTGTGCGAAGATGGCCAGCAAACTGCCGAACACCTCAATGAGTTTAAAACAGGTTAATCGAGCATATATACAATATATCTACAGTATACTTACATATTGTAATGATGTAAAACGTTCGGAACAATACATTGTAGTTCATGATCCACCAAGAGGTCCTAAAGTTGTATCGAAATATCATGAAAACTATCAAACAAATTCCCAACGAAAATGATCGCGCGTACATGAGAGATTGGGCAAAATCTGACTTCAGAGCTAAGAAAAATATCAAGGATGAGGTGAGCACATTTTATAAGTCATGTAACGCAAAGCGCTAATCGATCGTGACAGAATTTCGATTACAGAATTTCTTTTTGTTGAACGAACATCTACCTAGCATTTCATATGCCCATAAAAAAGTACTTATGAAAAATCCAAAGACTTGAAGAATTTTTGCTTTTGCAGTTTGAGATAAAATCTCTCATCGTACATGGGGAAAACTCTTTGAAAGAACTTCGAAAGAATTTGAATTTAACAAAATAACATTGACCAATAATGAAGTTTCATCGCTCAATGGTAAATACAAATAATATAGTATCATTGTTCAAAGGAATGTGGAAAGGCAGACCAAGCAACGTAAAAAAGATATATAAATGTATATGTAGAATTTTTATCATACTTACAGTTATTTATTAATGAACATGGATGGTATGTTCATAGCAAGAACAAGAGTTCCTATGCATGTGATCGTGAGAGCTATAGCATGACGAAGACTCTTGTGTCGTACTCTCGAGCGTAACAACCTTTGTGTCAGCACATTGATGATATGTTGACCATCAAAAAAGAAACACGGGATGATATTAACGACCGCCATACCAGCCGACAGTACAGTCATGTATTTGCAAAGGAGAGTTTGAGATTCTGGCAATTCCGATGTTAAAAACTGATACTTTGGTATCCAGTCAGAGATATCAATAGTGCGATAAATGTCTGCTGGGTGACCAAAGAACAGTACATCCTTTCCTGATTTCCTCCGCAATTGCACAACCTGAAATAAACGTTTCTTTCGATCATGTGAAAAGTAATTTTTTAAACCTGTGTACATGGATAAGAGGTTGACTATAAAATCAGTTTAACAAAAAAATATCTTATATCCTTAAATATTCAGAATCTCACCTTAGTCGTATTGTCTAGGGACGGTCTCATGCAATGAGTGCCCTGAGACGCGCAATGATAGTTTGACTGACAGTAACGATGGGAACTCTCGATGATCTTGCGAGCAGGAAGACACGAATGCGGTGGTAATTGCAATGGTGCAAATTGCGGGCCTTCAATGTACTCGAAGCACAAACTACCAGCTGCCTCGCTATCAGAACTGCAACAATTCACCGCACCATTGGGCATGGTTCTTGCTGGTGCAGACTCATCATATTCCTAAACATCGGTTAACTATCAGTTAGAATGTAATAGTTCAAAATGACACAATCTCTAGTAGAACTTGAAAACAATTCACCTGTACAAGACCCTGAGGCACGCAATAACCAGGAGTCGGCTCATTTACAGCCTCAAGAATGCAGTGATACCAATTATCGCTATTTTGAATTGAACAATCGTTCAAGTGGTAAATTGTATCCTGAACAAGCATGCCTGTGGGCCCTAATAATGGAGAGTTCTGAAAATAAATGTAGACAAAACTTTAATTGCTTGAACAATTATTGCAGGCAACTTTAATAAGAAAGTTGAATACTCACTGATGCAATTGATTTGACAGTAACACCAGAGCCATACATGTAGAGAGGTGCCCAGAACCATGCGCTTAATACGAGAATAAGAGCTGAAAAAGCTGCAAGCACAATGTTGTGCCAAATTCCAGCACAGAGAACTCTCAATTGATTTATGACTGGTAAAGAGGCCAGTTGCTCATTGCTCATTAACACATAAGCCACAGGTAGTATGTAAGCTATGAGAATTCCAACGCCGAACAACTGTATATCTTCTCTAGAAGCGGCAAGGGCATGACCAAGTTCATGAACTATGCTACAAATTCCAAGAGTTACAACGTAATATCCAATATCACTGAAGGGAACATTAACACCAGGCAGCTGAAATTGCAATATAACATGTTTTTAAAACCATTGTTCTGTTCTCCAGATTAAACAAAATTAGATTGTGCTTTAGTGAAATACATTGAAAATTGCTGAAATATTTTATCATACCATTGGTTCTAAAACTAAACCAAGTTCCTCGTTGCTGGTTGGTGGTCCACTTGACCAAGAATCAATGGTCATTTTGACAATAAGAAAAGATGCGATGGGCAGCATAATGATGCTGACGATAGCACCAATATTAAACCAAAGAATCCAGAATCTTGAACGATCCATTCCCCATCTGACTATAGCACGGTTGAATACCGTAGTTGACCATTTTACACACAGGGTCTGTATTTCGAGTCCAGTATTTTGCAGAAAATATAGATATGGATAGTGGGAGCATGACTGAAAAAATACAACCCCAATGATGTCAATTTCTTCTCAAACGTTCAAAATGGTGCAGTTATAAAATTGTGAAATCAATTTTACCCGAAAAATTATATTGAAGAAAAACAACGAACAATGGATAAAGCCGGCAACTATCAACAAAGTAACAGCATCCATTGTGCCGGCTTAATTCCGTGCCAGTTCCAAGCTCAACCGTTTCAATGAAAACCCGATGCCGCTTTTAACTCATTTATAACGTTATTGTTTTTCAATAATTTACGCTGCACTTATTCGCATCTGCACAGCTCAAATACATTATTTAAAGTCAAATATAACTGATCAGGCGTCATCATGAAACGATACTATCAATAACTAGTGTGAAACCTTTAACCATATACGTGGTAAACTCGGATATGTTGCAGACTCAGGGTCGTACGTTAGTGCGAACACTTTCAGAGAGATGGCGCCGAAGTCATAAATTGGTAGCGCGCGGATCGTTATCAATCGAAATAATAAATGCTTACACAACACCACGACACAAGTTCGTTTTTAAATATTTTTAACTATATATGTGGATGTTTCGGGACAATTTTGTAACGTAAAAATAGTAATTACATCTCGTCGAGTACATCACATTATGCAAGACTCGCTAAAATATAGCATCATGGAGCACTCATGATGATATTTGTGCACCAAATTTCTATTTCTTTATATATACTATAGAATCATCTTCATATCGCTTCTTAGCCTAGGCTTTGACTTCTGCAGCTTCCTCCGTCTTATTCTGCTGTTTGATACGATAGTCAGAGAGCGCTGCCTTTATAGCATCTTCAGCAAGCACTATGAAACATAAAAGATTTCATTATAAAAAGATACTTCTATAATTAGTAATTAATTCATTATTTGGCATATGCCTACTAGAACAATGGAGCTTGACTGGTGGCAAGCAGAGCTCCTTTGCAATATCTGTATTCTTCAATTTCAATGCTTGATCAACCTGTAAACAAATCCTTTCGATAAAGTATTCAAGGTGCTGTCTCAAAGTTGGGAGAAACACGTATAAAAATCATTCCATTGACTTACAGTTTTTCCCTTGACCCATTCGGTAGCAAGAGAGCTCGACGCAATCGCCGAGCCACAGCCAAACGTCTTAAACTTTGCATCGATGATTTCTCCTTTGTCATTAACCTTGATCTGTAATTTCATGACATCGCCACAAGCCGGAGCACCAACGAGACCTGTACCTACGGACTTGTCATTCTTATCAAGACTTCCGACGTTGCGAGGATTTTCATAATGATCCAAAACCTGAAACGTATTTGACAAATAATCAAACATGAGAATTGCAATTTGTGATGAAACAGAGATACGAGTACGATTATGGTTAGACATTATAATTGCGAATATTATATTTACATTTGGGTGATAGGACACGCATGGTACGCTACGAGAAAGTGCTTTCGAAGACTCCAAGAGCTTCGGTGGCAATACGCGCCACAGGGCCATTATTCGTTTATTCGTTAAGCAAAACTTTTATATTTTAACACAATTATTGCCGCACAATGACCGTACTTCTTCAACGAACAGCCGTTACTAATGCAATGCGTAATATAAAAACACTATCCGGTAACGAACGTTCGCGTAGTGACATCTGTCCAATGACATTGAAATGTTAGACGGTTCGTGTGGCGTCGATCAGCAAAAGAACGAATTACTTTATATATATATGCTTTTATGATAGTTTGCGGCCAACTTAACATAGGTAGAAAAAAGTTCACGATTTGCTCGCCCAGATGTCGCAGAACCGACGCTCGAGGTTTAAACTTTTGTCGAACGTTGCTGACTTCTCCCATAATCTATGCCGTGTACATTGATGTATATGTTACGTTTACGAAATAAATTCTTATTAAATTCATTAAAAAAGTATACAGCCCACTATCTAGAAACTAATATGTCACCCCACCGGAAGATCGCTCAAATGTTTATTTTCGTAGTTCTACTAAAGATCAGTCTCATCTCTGCTCTTATATCTATCAGATAACAAGACATAGACGAGATTTATCCCTCATTCACCGTAAAGTGTAAAATCATCGCTAAGAGCCCAGAACTATCACGTAGCGACATCTGTCGTATGAAACTGCAACTTGCATGTCGGATCACACGTTTCGGTCGGTCATCTTGGTTTCCATCATTAGCCAAGTTAGTCTGAACGGATAGTATACGATCAGCAGGTTCCGAAAGTTTTTTTCTTTTAATATCGTGCGTGGTATTTGTATTCACCCGGCAAAACTGCTGGCATGACGACGCCGCTTTAGAATAAGATACAGACGAAGAGTCTGTCCCAGAGGTATGCTCCTAATACTCTATTAATAGTTCTGAAATTGCTAGAACATCGAGATCCCATCTTTAGCTGTAAACCTCGTTCGTATAACTCTCGCGTGTATGCATCGTTCCTGTATTTCTACGATCAACGAATTTTCGCAACCGTCGATCTTTTAATAGAACATAACGTACTGCAAAATTTCAATTAGTAACATTTTACTACGAACTCAAACCGTTTAGTCGCAGTTGACTAATATTCACATAGATTTATCCAATTTGCAGACCTAACAAGATTTTGCACTACAATGGAGGTTGTAATAACACCAGAGCGTCGAAATATTACAAAACATTTATAAATGTGAGGCTGAAAGGAATTGTTACGTTAATAAAGAAAGGCTATACAGATTATTCCAGCTGAAACGCTCATACATTGTCGACCCAAATGCTTTTATGACAGTTTCGTCGCCGAAAGTGATGAGATGATTATGATGATTCCTTCCGGGGAAAGAAGGACTTCCTGGGACTTCCAATCCAATCCATTGTGAGCGTTGAAAGTTGGCAAATTGACGTCCCGAAAGCTTCGCCATTTCCTCGTTCCACTAGTCCTCTTCTTCTTCTATATTTTGGCTATGACACGAGTAGTCTTAAGCCATGACCTGGTATTGTGTGAAATTTTAGTAGGACTACTAGTCCTCGGATGGCGCTTCGTTTCGTCGACGTGAAGTATGCATGGGTAATAAGGTGCAATCGTTCGTAGTGCTCAATAAATATAAGCCTTACAATTTCACAGATATGGCAACACTTGTATGAAGGGACAAACCATAAACTCTGTGGGTATTCGAGCTCAGTGAAGATCGACTTTGTGCAACGTATGATTCCCAAACGAGGATTACAGTTCATGTGCCTATGTTGACTACCGAATTAAACATTTACAGAGATGAATATATCAGCAGAGCATTCCAGATTATCGATATCCAAAAAGTTCTCCCACGTGCAAATACGTGTACACGTTTTTATCGTGACGTAGCGAGTCAATGGAATACTACTATACATAGTCATTGTATTTACCGGCTACGGACACGTATGTGAGCGACCGTGATATTACCATCAAGGACAGTCCAGGCGTCGAGGTTAATGGCAGAGTGGGACCGCATATCATTGAATGATGTCATTCTGAAGCGTATATATACGACCTACAGTAGTATTATATTTCTATCTTGGCGACCCACGCAGGATTGGGCCCTTTACACGTGCATAACCTTACTCAAACACACGGGAATGCATGTGTATGTGCATATATAAACTATAATTATATCCCTTTATAAAATTTACAGAATCATCGCGGCGAATTCATGATGAAATTAACCACATCTTTACCAATGGCTTGGGCGATTTGGTATTGTCGATGCCATCGTGCCCCAAGATGTTTCATGGTGCGAGGAGATGAACCGTAAAATTAGAGTCGAATTAAAAACGCGGAGCGAACTCCTGAGCAATATACGAAAATATAACAATCCATATGAATATGGATATAGTCGCAGCAGTACCGGCGTCCATCTATGGAGTGTTGTGACGCTCTTCATTGATCTAACGAGCTCCCAGGAACAATGACGTCACACGTACCTCCTTGATGACTTTATCCAGTTCACCCACGTCCTTTTAACGATAAACGTCGGCTCTACGCTCGAGAATTATGAATTCTTGGTTTTCAGTTCGATGAACGTCGCTTTACTAGAACGATGTTCGTTTTACTGATGTATTTTAAAAGTGTTTAATTTACATTTAGAGAAATCAGATTCGAATTTCGAAAACGAAATGAAGGGAATTTCGTATGAGATCTTTGAAGATTGAATATTCGATTTCACAACCCTTGATTGTAAGAATACGCACGTCATCGAGCCTCGTCAACGATGCAAGGGAGACTGGAGACTCTGCCGAATCGAGTTTTCCTGGCATTGACACACCTGCCGCTTATGTTTACTGGAGTACAAACGGGCTATTCGATGACCTAATCCTGCTGACGTTAAATCTGATCTCAATCACTGAAAAATAGTCTGCTTGAAATAGGGCGAGCCCCCAACGATGACAGTAAACAAAATAGGCCTTTTTTAATGATTTTTTAAAATTTACTCAATGATACGTTTGGCTCATTATCAGTTAAAGATATGTTATTCCACATACATTAAAGTACATTGAAGTAAATTTGTAATGTATGTAGTATGACATATATTTAATTAACGCTAACAAAAACCATTAAGCGAAGTTAAAAAAAAACACAAAAAAGCTTATTTTTCTGATCATCAGTTTTGTTCTGTTTTAAATTAAATTTGGAACACAAGTCATTCCCAAGTATTTAAGACTTAGTCAAAGAATCGAGTCATCGAAAAACTATGTGGAATTTCGTATGATCAAAAGATAATACAATATTTTCACGAAATTATTTTCCAACATGAAGAGATATTTACGAGGAACGAAGACGAATATGTTATAAATTCTTAGAAAAAATTCTCGTAACGAAGAAGTCGAAAAACAAAAACGTGAGTTTCGGAGGTGTGCTTTGGCAACTGAAAGCAGAAGCGCGTCATCCATTGATACATTCCGTAACTCGGTGCGCGTATTAATACTATAAAACGTGGCACGACATAACGAGAAGGAAAAAAAATCGTAAAACGAGCGTCTCCGCAAAAGTCCAAAATAGAGGCGAACCTCATACATGTATTTATACGATCATCGCGTCGGACAAACTCTCGCATATTTGAGTCTTCGTCACGTGTTTATTTTTAAGATGACGAGGCAAAGAGTTGGTGGAACAAACGAGTCGGCATTCGAGTGATATTTCATATGATTTTTGTTTTGCAGAATTGCACCGCAACTAGGAAGTAAGAAGAGCAACAAGTTTGAAGAATAGAATGGATTTCCCTTTCTGTTACTTCGAGAAAGATCTCGACGCGAGTGGGATTAAGCTCGAGGTCTCGATCGATGACGATGAGTATCGTTTCGTTGATACGTTCGAGCCTCTTGGCTCGGCGTTTCCTCTCCCAGTCGCCCACACGAGTCTCGTGACCACCTTAATAGGCCACGAAAGTTGTGTTTAGATTTTTTCGAGAGAGACCATTCTTTCAGGAAATCACAGACTCAACGACCATAAAGAATCGTATGGAAGATTTCCGTCGGATGAGATTAGAGAATTACATTGAAGAATTTCTTCAATCAATCCTAAAACAGGGTAATTATTCTTTTTATAATGTCAAATTTGGCAATATTAAAATTCTATCGGTCGATTCTATAAATTGTCATTCTCGATGATCAAATTTAATTACCTAATAATTTATTCTTTCTCATCCACGACGTCGAAACGCTTCGGTTGATTTTAATTCGAGCTCTCGGGTCATTGGATGCGTAGAACGTGTCCTCGTAATTAATTTCACGAGCGTACGCTAACGACGTGTTCTTAATGACGGTTAATCAGTAAAAAAGAGTCGAAGACACGATAGGTGACAAGGCGCACCAGAATTTTTGCGACACGTATATGCCCATTGGCACGCCTCTTGGTTTTCGTAGTGAATTTTTGGCTTTCTTCCCTCGTGGTAAAGTATAACTATACAGACTTGTGTATATAGAGTACGTGTATAAAGTTTCTTCAAGTTCTAGACGGATGCGAGGGTCGTCAATGAGACAGGACACTATGTGTCCGTGGCATTAGTCACCTTCGGCTTAGAATACAATGATTCGTCTTGTTGCCACGATGTGCACGCCGGAGATCACCTACGCGCTTTATCGATGCCTTGGTACAGCATCGACTTACTAGATGTACGCTTAGATCATTATTATAATTAACCGCCAGTCGTAAATCCATCAGAGTTCTTCCGGCTGCAATTGTAATGCGCCAAGGAGAATTAAAAGAATGCCTAAAGGTTGGCTTTGCGCCGTTAATTTTCGTAGTATAAATTAAAACCTTACAATTTCAGACGGATACGAGCGCAGGTCTTTGATAGATTGTCGTTTCTATCGCAATGGCGAGCTGTAAAATAATAATAATAATAGTTAGGGGTATTATTATTATTATTATTACTATCATTATATGAGTAAAATAATGAAATAATAAATAAGACCAAAAATGATTAACTCAACTTATTACTATTATTATTATACTTATTGATTGTAAGTTAAACTTTACCAAGGTAGTCACAAATTATTATTATAATTGATATCATTATCAGTCAGGTGCTGTAGAGTTGTCTTTGATATATTGTCACTTCTATTATAATGGCGAGCTAGAAATAATAATAATAATAGTTGAGGGTATTATTATTTTTATTATCATTATGATATGAGTAAAATATTGAAATAATAAACAAGACTAAAAATGATTAACTCTACTTATTACTATTATTATTATACTTCTTGATTGTAAGTTAAACTTTACCTAGAGAACCACAAATTATTCTTATAATTGATATCATTATCAGTCAGGTGGTTTAGAATTGGTGTAACAAAAATTAGAAATAAAACATATTTTTTAATAAAGTAACGATAAGAATTTTTGTAGTGACCACCATATAGCCAAATCTTCCATATATATATATATATAAATATATATATATCGTTCACCCTTCCACACTGCGATATTGCACGAGTGCTTGATTCATCCGATAGAAATTGATCCATCGCTCAGCGCGGATTAGTCAGTTCAACTCAATTGACTCGGGAATTCGAGATGCACCCAAATCGGGTGCAATTCGAAATCGAGCATCGTCAAGGATACTTTGTGAATTAGTCATCGACCCGCGGGAGCTCCATACATAAATGTAGAGTACATGTGTGACACAAATTCACGAAATCCCTCTCCAGCGGCCATTACGCTCAATAGCCGAGTCAAATTACTATTCACGTTCGACACAATATTTCGATGGACGCGGCCATATATCGAGAGATTTATACGTGTGAGGATGTGTTGACGATTTGTAAATACATAAAAACGTTACGCGAAACCTTCCCCTCTCTGACGCGTCGGCGTTAGATATGATTCAGGATGTGAATATTCAGAGGTTCTCCCCGTGAAAGATACGCACAATGAGATGGGTGAGGGCAACGAATTCAGACGTCTATAGAAGGAATATGCCCATGCTCCGCGTGAAGTGGGAAAACTGGGGTACTGGTCTAGTTGACCGTTCCAATCACCGGCGTCGCTGTGGTCGCTCCAAGAGAATATTGGAAAAAGAGACGCGCTCCAATATAATGGATACAATTTTATAACTCGAGCTCCGCCTTCTGTTTCACTAATCACGCATCCCTTATGCTCGGTCTCACCTACTTTTATGCCAGGAATAGACTGGAGTATTTATGCCGGCTTCCTGTCTTTCCCTCTTGCAGAGGCGGTACTGATGTTCAACATGACAAATTAGCTTTTGTCTATTTTCCCGAGTATGTTATTAATCTCGCCAACGTGAATTGTAATTTAGTGATTATCGAATGGAATGCAATAACGATTAAAGAATCCTAAATAATCGCGATGGTAAAAGATACAAAAATAATGAAATTCAAGAAAAAATAAAAAATTCAAGTACACGGGGTGTGATCGTCCGACCATAGAGTCTCTACCACTAGTCTCTAGTTTCACACATAATTTAATTTTTTTTCTATTTAAATGTGTGACAGAGATACAGAGAGGGAATCCCCCAATCTATAAGTTTGTATTTGGCATTTTCCTTTTTGCTATCCTGTCTCTCTCGGCAATTTATTAATTACACCATGTTTAATGCGCAGGAAGAAAATATCTAACACGGGAGAAACGACGTACGAGACCTTTCACGTTTTCCTGACGCCGCCTACAGGGCGTATACGAACCTGAATGATGTCAGCGGTCGATCGCAGCGCCACCAAGTGGCAGTTTCTGGCAAAGAATACTTACCTTCACGCGAAGCATAGGCATGTACCTTCTATATACGACTAAATACGTTGGTGAGGGTAGACATCGGGAGTTACTCTAGACTCCGATAGATAGAGAGATTCTCATCGCGAAACGAGCGAGAGTGGGGGGAGGCACGAGTAAGATTCAACGAGTTTGGCCGAGCGTCGCCGAACGCCCACGAGTCGAACGTACAACCCGGCGTAACCGGCGTAACTATTTAAGGAGTAGTTGCCGGCGTGCGCTGTTCATCGCTCATTCAGAGTCGAGAGAGTACACATCTGTTTTACGTCTCCGTAAACGCAAACGAAAAAAAATCATCTTTTTTTTCACGCGCAAATCGTATTTAATTCGTTAACGAGAAATCCGATATCTCGCCCTTTCCCGTGCAAAACAGTGAGTGGTGTGTTGAAGTGAACGAAAAAAAAAATAATAAAATAAAAATATAAGATTATTTTCGATCCCGAAAACAAAAAAATAAACAACGAAAATGGCCAACCGTGAGCATCCCGCCCGCCACATTCCCGTCAAACTCGGCGACTTCTCCGTTATCGACACCGAATTCGCAAACATACGCGAGCGTTTTGACGCCGAGATGTCGAAGATGGACGATGAGATGTACAAATTCCGCAGAGAGCTGTTGAACCGCGAGTGCAAGAACGTCTTCAAGACCACGACGAGGTGAATTCTTTAAAACAATTTTGTTTTTTTCATTATTATCGATAAATGTCCGAAATATGATTTACACTGTCACGTTAATGCAAACAAAACAACGAATTTACATCTTATCCAGGAAATATCGGTTTGTTTAAAATTCTTGGCAACGACATACGTGGCGAATCCTCGCGAGCAACAAGTCACAGCGATACGTTCGAAACTGGCTCAAAGTCTAAGCTCGCATATCTCTTTGCATATATATAATCCTACCTGTGCGCCACAACAAGATGACAAATCCGCGATAATGTGTTTATCGATAAAGAGCTTTAAAGTGCAGCTCGCGTGATTACGAAAGAAGGCACGCACTTACGTCAACATAAAAATACCTGAGCGATAACAAATTTTGGTACAGTTACAAAAATACCTCAACCTCTTCACGGACGTGTATAAATATACGGGCAAACGAATACGGACGTATTTAAAACCATGTAGAAAGACGATGCCTATGCTCCGCGCGACGACGAATTTTTTAACGCAAGAAACCGCCGCTTGGCGTCGCCTCGGTCGAGCGCTGACGTCACTCGTGATCGATGCACCCCGTAGGCGGCGGTACGACTGCGAGGGA
>JAPYZU010002252.1:0-14061 GCA_030523005.1 Tryphoninae sp. B BG-2022a | reverse complement strand
GTTTACTAATTCTACACCCGTTGGCCAAGAGGAATAGGATAACTAAACCGGTCTAGTTATTCCGGGTGTTAAGTACCGTTTACACGCATTTTAACACCGATTTTTACTACATCGGGTGTTACTAACCCGGAATAAAAGCGCCGTGTAAACGTAGTCTATGAGTCGAGAATATGTTGAACGTAAATGTAGCACAGGGCCAACGAAAACGATGATTATGAGGTTATGTCATGTCGACACTCGATAGCAGCGCTGCAGGTGGCGATAGAGAAAACTCGATTTTTCTGCTTCAATATGCGAGTCACTTTAACCTTACCCCACTGCCGGGAGTTGACAGACTTGTATGTAAGACCGTGTACGGGATCAAGCGTCGACAAGCTGTCATATTCTTATGTTGTTTATACTATTGCCGTTGTATTATACTATTGCCGTTGATAACCCCTTAACCTACAATTTAAATTCGAAGATGTAGCGTCGAAATTGTATACAAGCTCGCGCAGCGTTCGGGACGTTCGCACGAATTGTGTAACATGCTAATCCGGGCAATCGTAATTAGTTTAGCCCGATCATCGTACAGTGCTATGTCCATCATATTTACTTCTGGCCCGATCATCGCACGCGGGCTATGCCCGTATTATTTACGTTTGGCCCAAGCATCGTACGCGGGCTATGCCGGTCATTGTAGGTTAAGAGGTTAAGGGTAAAGAAGCGACTCTGAGAACACCGAGACCGTTCAGATAGTTAAATTCACCTCGCCAGGCTAGAGAAAGAGAGAGAACTCGTGAATTGATGAAACGTTTTGCTACATCAACGTTTCGTAATTTGCGTTGAGATTTTTTTGAAAGAGGTTATGCATGGTCTGAGATTACAAACATAATGAATTGTTCGTATGTGAATTTTTACTTCATTAAGAATCTAGAAAGAGAAATAATAGCTTTCAATCGCACAGTCAACATTGCAATGATTTTTGGAATTTATATATTAACTCTAAGTTTTCAGGCCTTTGGGAAGTATTGCGGTGAAAAGTACACCCGGATGTAAAATCTAATAATCTTCATTCGTAACACAACTATTCGCAGTCATAAAATCATTGCATTGATCTCAAATTAAATATTCGCGAATCACCGTTATTGCAGAAGTTTTTTCTTCAGCCTCAGAATGAAAATCGACAGCTGGAGTGTCCTTGAATTATCGTTATGGCTATCTATAATAATGATGGAATATGTGGTAATATATTTATTATAAACAAACCATTGTTCCTTTGTTTACAAAAAATGTCAAACACGAAACCAAATAGACACGATCGTTCGTTATAAGGAAAACAATGTCTCGTTTTTCCTTTTAATATAAGAAATACATGAATCTATATGAAGATACAAAAGTTTCTCTTATGTTAATAAAAAAGCTCTTCGTTTTGTATTATTTCTAGCTGGAAAGCTTGTTAGTAAAAACTCTATTAGGTACTCATAGATATAATTGAACCTACATATTAAACTTCAAACAACACTATATGATATTTCTGTTTTCAGAAAGCCTACCCTTTATTACAGGGCATGGCTTTCTTGCAACTGTAAAATTAATTACTAAATAGACAAAAATAAAATAGAAGTATTAAATAACTATATGTATCTATATATGTGTGTGTGTGTGTGTGTGAAAAACTGAAAAAAACTGTGATACATTGATAATGTATTAGATAGTAAGGAACTTTTAGAAAATTAATAGCGACCAGCAGACACGCACACATAGACATAAACCGCACAAGTTTAAGCTCGACTAACACATAAAAGAAAGTAAAAATTATTGTGAATAACGTGGGAAATGGACATGTCTTCACAGTGGATCGTAGCGAATTTGTCGAACGCGTAGCTGCCGGGAAAGAACGTCAATATTAAAGAAGATCAAAGCCATCGGACAAAGTATTAAAAATTTAAAAAACGCAATAATACTCACAGGCAGCTCATCCGCGTTGATGACAGTCGTGTGAGGTCCTGTGGTCGGACCAGGAATCATCGGCAAGAGTTTGGTCGTGTCAATCTTGATATTAGGATTGACCTTCATAATTTCCATCTGTGCTTGTTCGGCGGCTTTGCAAACAGCTACCGCATCCAATCTTATTGTATCGCTGTACAATGGGCATCTGAAATTTCATGAATGTTACACAGTCCATTCAAAGAACCAACCTCAAAACGAAATAATATGAAATAGTTCTCAAAAATATAATTACAAGTTCATCTCAGTAGATCCCTGTCCGCGAAAGTGTGTATAAGTGTCCCCATGTAACGGTTGATCGCAGAGATAACACATAGACGCACCGCATGAACATGTTATTCTGTTGCAACCTTCTTCCTTGATAAAGGCACGACGACACTTGTAGCATGTGCGAGCTAGTGCCTGGGTCATTTTTTCCTCGATGTAATGACGCTCTTTATCGACTTCCATTCCTTCGTCACATTTCAAAGGTATGTGATTGAGTTTCTTGCACAGGCTACATCAAGAAATAAAATTGTCAATATACTTATGATTGATTATTCGTTAATTAGGAAATAATTTTTCTCCACAATGAGAATATAACTATAAAAATTAGCATGTAGAATTGTTAATATAGGGAATACTGAGAAAATTAAATTTATTTGCAAAAACATATATCTTTACCCAATACGTCGTGACTAACGAATTTATAAATAAGATTTTGTAGCTGTCTGGACTCTCACCAGAGGCCGATTGAGCCTCTTGAAGAAAAAAAAGAAAATAAAAATACGACATATGTCTGTCTTGGTATGTGTGCAGCTTTCGCTGGCCATCAATTTCATCTATCATTAAATAAGATACTGGCCTTACATACACCTATTTGGTCTCATATTTAAAAAAAAAATAGGAGACGGACACTCACCGGCAAGATTCTTTGGTGCATTCAGGATTGAGGCATTTGAAGACCTTGTCTTCCTCCGGGGGAATCGAGGCAAAATCACAGAATGGACAGAAGACAAGACCCTCAACACCAGCTTCAATGACATCAGCAGCTTGTCGCTTCTTCAATAAAATACTGAAAGTAGTTGGTGCGAGAACTCTTTGAAGCGTAGAGAGGCTAAATTCACTGCCGCAATTGACAAAGCAAGTTATACGTGTCTCGCCATCAGCCATTTTTGAGATTGTAGCCTTTTCCACGCAACTATTGCAAAATCTATGACCATTCTCACAATCCGAACACTTCGATGGGATGCACCCGAGTCAAAGCAACACTGACACTCGATCAAGCCATTTTGCTCCTGTATAACGATTGCGTAAAGAATTTTGCAAGATCAGTACAATTTTCAGTGAATTCTAAGAGAAAGAGCCAGCATAATCTTACTTTCAACATTCTGAATTCAGTTTCCTCGAGGGTCTTCTCCTTCAGCATATGATCGCTTAGCTCCTTTTTGTGTTTGATAAAAGCAATCTCCTGAAGCAATATGACATCCTTAGTGCGCACTTTATAATCTCTCGATGTGGCCATTACGTCGCCCTCTATGTCTGCAAGCTTAGCAGCGGTTATACTGACATTGTATTGTGACTTTGCGTATATTGACCTAATATTCTTGACCTGTGAAAGCACAAAAAAGTTTATTAATACAAATTACAAAAAAAATGATGATAATGCAAGATAAAAACACACTAAATAATGATCGAGTACAATAAAAAAATCAACTCGCTCTAATTTTGTTGAAGCAACTCTTGAGAAAATTGAAAGCTGTTGTATTGTGAGAACACTTTCTCTTCGGATCCATAAAATATTTGAAAGGATCAGGAATGATCGTGAGAAATTGCTTGATGTCGAAACCGGTCGTGTACTGCCTCCGCTCTTCCGCAATCTTGAGCCCGGTCATACATTGTTTTATTGTCGGATAGTTGTGAGACTGGAGCTTCTCTTCAACGAATTCGTTCAATGCGTTTGGTTTGTCTACTACTTTTTTGGCAGTTTTGCGAAGATAGCTCGGATCAGCGTCGGGGAAAATACCAAGAAGCATCTCGTAAATGCCGTCGACATTGTCGCACGTATCGACAGCGTCGTTCTCGAAGTTCGTTTTAACAGTGGTAGTTGGCAGATGCTCAGCCTGCTGGAGAAGATAATCGACGAGCGAAGTAATTTGAGCATCGCGATCGCCGAGTCCCCATTCTGATGGACATATGTTCTTTATGTAGTTCGGATCGATGTTCGAAAATATGCTTCTCAATCGATAATACATCTCCATGCAAACCGGTCTGGTTGTACTCTGTGGCATTTCACTTTGAGTCGGATGAGTGGTTCGTTGATGATCATTGGGCAATGACCATGGATGATCCCAGACTTCGGGTTTATTTTGGAATCCCTCAACCGACGAAGGAACAGGGTTCAGATGGTTAGGAACAGGCTGCAGGTATTTAGGAACATAGTACGGATTGTTGATAACAGGGCTTGGGTTCTCAGGCACTGTGCTGGGATATCCAGGACCAGAGGTGGATCCTGACATTCCATTAGCCCCCAGGTTCGTCCTCCCAAGTGTACCGTAATCGCGAAAATTGGAAACCTGGTGGCAAGTAAATATTTTAAAAATATATCGTTACAATTAGTATTAATTTCATTATGCATAACATCATTACCATGCCATTGTTCCAATTTGTGCCCCTTACTCCCTTTGGGAATCCCGCGAACGACGAAGGAACAGGGTTCAGATTGTTAGACGGAGGGTTCGGATTGTTAGATGGAGGGTTCGGATTGTTAGACGGAGGATTCGGATTGTTAGACGGAGGGTTCAGAATGTTAGGAAGAGGGTTCGGATTGGTAGGTACAGGGTTCAGATGGTTAGGAACAGGGTGCAGGTTGTTAGGAACGTAGTACGGATTGTTGACAACAGGGCTTGGGTTCTCAGGCACTGTGCTGGGATATCCAGGACCAGAGGTGGATCCTGACATTCCATTAGTCCCCATGTTCATCCTCCCAAGTGTACCGTAATCGTGAAAATTGGAAACCTGGTGGCAATTAAATATTTTAAAAATATATCGTTACAATTAGTATTAATTGCGTCATTCATTATGCATAACATGATGACCATGCCATTGTTCCAATTTGTGCCCTTTACTTCCTTCGGGAATCCCGCGAACGACGAAGGAACAGGGTTCAGATTGTTAGACGGAGGGTTCGGATTGTTAGACGGAGGGTTAGGATTGTTAGGAAGAGGGTTCGGATTGTTAGGTACAGAGTGCAGATCGATAGGAACATAGTTCCCATTGTTAAGAATAGGTTGTGGATAGTTAGCAAATGGGCTTAGATAACTATGACCAGAGCTGGGTGCCCACATTCCATTAACTTCACCGTTCAGTCTCCCAAGTGTACCGTAATTGTGCAGACTGGAAACCTGTTGGTAATCAAACATTTCTAAAATATACTGTTACAATTAGTATTAATTTCGTCATTCTTTATGGATAACATGATTACTATGCCATTGTTTCAGTTTGTACCCCATGCTTCCTTTGGAAATTCCTTGAATGATTAAGAAAGAGGGTGTGGATTGCGAGAAAGAGCGCTCACATTGTTAGAAAGAAAGTTCGGATTGTTAGGAACAGGATATAGAATGTTAGAAACAGGGTTAGGAACGGGGCTCGGATATACAGCACTGGCAATGGATTCTGGCATTCCATAAACCCCCATGTCCATTCTCTCAAGTGTACTATAATTATGATAGTTGCGATATTTAAATTTTGTTAAAACATACCACTATGATTGGTATTAATTTCCACATTAATAATGGATAATATAATAACAATGTCATTGTTCAGGTTTGAAAATAAATTATTTCATTGATAACTAATGGAAGGAAATTAATAACTCAGACTGTCTTTGTTTTGTAACTTTGTAAATGTTTTTCACTATTTCCTATTCTTTGATTGCAACGTTTCGTGTGCAGAACTACTTGAAAGTGTTAGTAACACAATTAATTACATTGTTTAGCAGTACACATTTTTTAGATTAATCTTGTCACGATTTCAGCGTCACAATATTCAGTTCATTAATTTAATGCACAGACCTTTTGCATTGTGGTGTAACTTTAACAAAGCTTATGTAAACGTAGACAAAACATATTAAAAATATTGGCAAGAAATATATCTTTGGTTTATAGGCATAGTGATATAACATTTGAGAGAATGTCTAATAAACAAATCATTATTTATTAATAATGAATAATTTTATTACTAAGAAACTAGTCCCAGCATAAAAAAAAAGTTGATAGAATAATAGTTATCGATGCATTATATGAATCGATTATGCAGTTATATCGGCTTATGTGTTATACTTGAGTATAATTTTTTATGTTCTTGACACAAAGTGCTAAATTTTCAAAGTCGTTCATTATGTCTGCATTACATTATTTCAACGAAAAGTCACTAATGTTCACGTTATTTTGCATGAAACACTGTTAATACTGTTAATTCAAATGCGACTATTATAGTTTCTACAAAAGTTGCGAATGTGAATCAACTTATTTGCCCCAATTCTTTTTTTGTGCACCTTGCAACTTTGCTACATAGTTTCGAGATAAAGATATTGACGTAACTAACAAATGGATGAGCAACAATATTGAAAATAATTCACGTGAAAGTACTCTCAAAAATTACAGTAAACAGTCAAATCGTACATTGATTGAGGTACGTTTCTTTCTCTAATACATTACGTAGTAATATTATATAATTATTATCTTAATGTTTCTATTCCTTCCTTGTGTCATAAATGTACTACAATTTGCTTCATTTGGAAACAAAGAACAAAAATAAGTTTACCACTTAGCCTGAAGAGATATATTTTCGTAAACTAACAATAACAGAAGTTTTTTTTTGATAGAATGACTAAGAATCTAATGTCACAGCACGACACGACAAAATGTTATTTACAGGTTGAGATTTGTTGAAGCCATGCTTATAACAGCTTTCCTCATTGATCATAATAAAATCGGCGAATAATCTCGTTGCGTTTGGTTGAAATTACTTGATAAACTTGCTGATCGAAAGGCTTCACAAATACGAAGATAATAGGAAAATACACCTTTGTCAGAAACGTGTTCACAGGCGGCCAACTAATCCCAGCAGTTCCTCCGTGCAGTTCGTTGTTTAGAAACCGTTTGCGCCGTTTCACCTCTGGTTTCTTTGAAAAGAAAAGATGAAGCATTTAAGAGGGAGAACCACAATTGCAGCGCTATCTGACTGTGAAAAAAGAAATCACGCACCATCTAATGGCGAAGCCAGGGGGGTGACACTCAACGAAATTCAACGGGCTTCGATGACGTAGTGGTTCGTTTACTGTCGCCGTTTGTAGTTTGCATTGTGCGACGCTGCCAGTCGTCTGCGCTGTACCCCACACCCCTGTCGACCTCTTGCCGTGACCATTATAACCTCAACCGGCGCGGATTACTACTAGCGCCACGTGGTGGCTGGCGACGCTAAAAGAAGCACCCTATATATGTTGAGTGCCAGGAACCTGGGTGAAGCTAAACGGAAAGTGAGCGGCCTCTAGAAGATTTTTATTAAACCTTGTGACAACGAAATACACCATAAATTAAACGTTTCCATAATTTATTTATAGATAGACTTATTCTAAGTACACAATGAACATTTTGTTACGTATACTTGTAATCCGCTCGTATGAAAGAAGGTACACGATTCGAATCATGTGTATGCCACCTTGAAGAAAATTACAAATGCTAGGATGCATACCATTAAATGTGCATTTGCCCTTTTATTATGTATTTTTGTATCGCGAGAAATTTCAACACTCAATTGGGCGAGCCAACGACTAAGTGAACAAATATTGAAGATAAAAATAAAATGGTAGTACAATTCACATCCATGAATTTTCTTGGACGGCATTAGAGACTTAATACTACATTAAAAAAAAAAGTTATCACTACGATTATCACATGTTCTTTTTGTCTCTGCGTTTTCCTCGCAAGAAAAATATGTTTTCAGACAAATTTGAACGGGAACTGCGACAGCGATAACGAACCAAACACATATTTTTCTTGTACATATTATATGAAGTTATACTAACTTTGCACAGAAAGCGTTTTAGTATAGACTCTCGCTGTTAAGTACTCAAGGAGATACTTGGATATGGATCCATATTAAACTTCAAAGAACATCATACGAGATTTCTTTCTTCATGCTTTTGTTATAAATACACAATTAATTACTGAATAGACAAAAATAAAATAGAAGTGTGTCGTGTGCGTGAATAACTCAAAACAACCACAACATAACGATTATGTATTAGATACCAAGGAACTTCTGGAAAATAAGTGTGGACCAGCCATGTACATAAATATGTATCACACGAGTTTGATCGACCTAACACTCTGTGTTTATCTTCCTTTGCTCGTATTGGCCGCATAAGTTATTAAATTTTACCTTTTTCAAATTTGATAACAGTATCACAAGAAAGTGAAAGAAGATGTTCACTTCTTTACAGCGGCTCGTAGACAACTTGTTGAACGCGTCGCTACGGAAAAAAGTCCAATATTATGGAAGATCCAAGCCACTACACAAACAAAATATTTAAAATTGAAAGAATGCAATAATACTCACGGGCAGCTCATCTGCGTTGATGACATTCGTGTGAGCTCCTATGGTCGGACGAGGAATTATCGGCAGGAGTTTGGTCGTATCAATCTGGACATTAGGATTGACCTTCATAATTTCCGCCTGTGCTTGTTCAGCGACTTTGCGCACAGCTACCGCATCCAGTCTCATCGTATCGCTGTACAATGGGCATCTGAAATTTCATGAATGTTACACAGCCCATTCAAAGATCCAACCTCAAAACGAAACAATATGAAATAGTTTTCAAAAATATAATTACAAGTTCATCTTATCCGAACCCTGTCCGCGAAAGTGTTGATAAGCATCTCTACCTAACGGTTGATCGCAGAGATAACACATACGCGCACCACATGTACATGTTATTTTGTTGCAACCGCCTTCCTTGACAAAGGCACGATGACAGTGGTAACACGTGCGTGCCAGTGCCTGCGTCATTTTTTCCTCAATGTACAGCCGCGCTTTATCCGTTTTGTCGGTATTGTCGGTTTTCTTAAGTTCGTCACATCTTAAAGGTACGTGACTGAGTTCCTTGCACAGGCTACTCCAACAAATAAAATTGTCAATATAAATATTATTGGTTATTGGTTAATTAAAAATTAATTGTTGTCCACAATAAGAACATGGCTATAAACATTTGTCTCCAGTGTTATTGTTGTGGACACTACTTATACAATTAAATTTACTTAGAAAAACACAGATCTTTACCTAATATGATGCAAGTCTAGCAAGCAAAAGAGAAACAGATGGCCCTACACTGGCACGACATAGGATTGGAATGAAATTTGTCTCATTGTCAGTAAACATAGAAATATGACAAGAAATTGCAGATATTTATTTTATACCGATCAGTTGAATCGTGACGATTGAATTTATAAATAATATTTTGCAGCTATCGGACTTACACCAGAGGTTGCTTCAGTCTTCAAGAAAAAAAAGGAAGATACGACGTATCTTCCTTTCGTTGGCCATCAATTTCATGCATCATTAAATAAGATACTAGCCTTTTATATATCCATTCAGTCTCATATTTAAAAAAAAATGAGAGACGGGCACTCACCGGCAAGATTCTTTCATACACTCAGGATTGAGACATTTGAACACCTTATCCTCCTCCGGAGGTATCGAGGCAAAATCACAGAATGGACAGAAGACAAGACCCTCGAGACCAGCTTGAATGACCTCAGCAGCTTGACGCTTTTTCAATAAAACACTGAAGGTAGTTGGTGCGAGAACTCTTTGAAGCGTAGAGAGGCTAAATTCACTGTCGCAATTGACAAAGCAAGTTATACGTGTTTCCCCATCAGACATTTTTGCGCTTGTACCCTTTTCCACGCAACTGTTGCAAAATCTATGACCGTTCTCACAATCCGAACACTTCGATGGGATGCACTCCGAGTCAAAGCAACACTGACACTCGATCAAGCCATTTTGCTCCTGTATAACGATTGCATAAAGAATTTTGCAAGATCAGTACAATTTTTAGTGAATTCTAAGAGAAAGAGCCAGCATAATCTTACTTTCAACATTCTGAATTCAGTTTCCTCGACAGTCTTCTCCTTCAGCATATGAGCTTTTATCTCTGAATAGTGTTTGACAAAAGCAAACTCCTGAAGCAACTCGATATCCTCAGTGTCCATTATACATTCTCCACGGGTGAGTGCCAAGCAGTGTAGATGCTCAAACGTTGCACTGATGTTGTATTGTTTTTGCTTGTAAATTAACACAATGAGTGTGTTCTGTACAAGCACAAAAAAGTTTATAATAAAAATGACTGAAAAAATAAAACATAATAACACAAAATAAAACATAATAAACATCATTTAATAAATTTTAAACTTAAATGAACCCATATAACAAAGAAATCAACTTGCTTCAATGCTGGGGAGGTAATTAGCGAAAAACTTTAAAGCTGCATCATTGTAAACACACTTTCTCTTCGGATCCATAAAATGTGTGAAGGGATCAGGGATGATCCTGAGAAATTGCTTGACGTCGAAATCAGTTGTGTACAATCTCTTCTGTTTCATAATTTTAAGATTAGTCGTATACTGCTCTCTTGTCGGATAGTCGTGAGACTGGAGCTTCTCAACGACGAATTCCTCCAATGAGTCTGGTTTGTCTACTACTTTTTCCGCATTTTCACGAAGATAGTGAGGATCGGCGTCGGGGAAGATATCAAGCAGCGTCTCGTGCATATAGTTGATGTCATCACGTGTCTCAGCAGTGTCATTCTCGAATTTCCATTCACCGGTGGTAGCTGGCTTATAATCGAGACCATGCTCAACCAATGCCCCCTGCTCGAGAAGGTCCTCAATGAGCGATGTAAGCTGAACATTGCGATCACCGACTCCCCGTTCCAATGGACATATGTTCTTTAAGTATTCCGGGTCGACGTTCGGAAATATGCTTCTCAATCGATAATAGATCTCCATGCAATATGATGTTTTTTCACTCTGTAGCATTTCATCTTGAGTCTGATGATTGTTTTGTTGACGATGATTCGGCGATATCGACTGTAGATCTTCCTCTGCGCAGGAAGCCGAGTCATTTTGTGCTATGGACGTATCCCCAAATATCCTACACATTTGCTGTAGAGCCTCGACCTGCTTCACGAACTGTGATTTTGGAATATCCTCGACAGAATACTGTTCGTTCGTCGATGTTGCTATAGTCAAATTCTCAGTCATCTTGTACAGTCCTGTGCAAGATGCTCCTAGTTCTTCTGTGTCTGTGTCAGATTCGCTGTCCGAATGTTCGGGTCGGTTGTGCGCCGCGACTTTTAACAATGCAACGTATTCAGATGTTTTGGGCCGATCGAAGGACGATGGATCCGATACTTTGAGCTTATTTCGGAATTCGTCGGACGACGTAGGACCAGGGGTCGGATCGTTAGGAGTCGGGGTCGGATCGTTAGGAGTCGGGGCCGGGTCGTTAGGAGCAGGCGTCGGATCGTTCAACATAGGATTCGGATCGTTAGAAACGGGGGACGGATCGTTCGAAATAGGGGGTGGATGATTAGAAACAGGGGTTAAATCGGTAGGAGTTGGGGTCGGATCGTTAGGAGCAGGCGTTGAATCGTTCAATACAGGATTCGGATCGTTAGAAATAGGGGACGGATCGTTAGGATCAGGGGTTAGATCGTTAGGATCAGGGGGTGAATCGTTAGCATCAGGGGTTGCATCACTAGCAGCAGGAGGCAGATCAGTAGGGCCAGGGGTTGGATCCTTAGGATCAAGGGTTGGATCGTTAGGACCGGGGATTGGATCGTTAGGATCAGGGGTTTTATCACTAGGAACAATAGTGGAATCGGTAGGACCAGGGGGGGTTGGATCGATAGGAACAGGGGTCGCATCGTTACAAACAGAGTTCGGAGCATCATCAACTGGGCTCGTATCTCCAGGATCAGAGGTGGATTCCGACATTTCATGAGACCTCGTGGCTATTCTTGCAAATATATAGTGGTCGTTTGGAATGCAAACCTGTTGGCAAATAAGTATTCTTAAAATATATGGCTACGATTGGTATTAATTTCTACATTCAATATGAATAACATAATAGCAATGCCGTTGCTCACGTTTGCAAATAAATTATTTCACAGAAAGTGAATGGATCGAAATTCACTTTCTGCGAATGGTTTCAACGTTTTGTTTGTGGAATTACTCAAAGTAGTAATACAATTTACTACATTGTATAGCGCATTACACATTTTTTGACTAATCTTGCCAAAATCTCAGATTCGCAATACTAAGTTTACTAATTTAGGGCACAGAGAACCTCGTCGATGATAGTGTAACTTTAACAAAGCTTATGCAAATATAAGCAAAACTCGTTAAAAAATTGACATGAGGAACCATCTTTCATGCGTTGGCATAGTAATATTACGTTTGAGTGAATGGCTGTGAAACGAATAATTATCTACAAATAGTAACTACTTTTATTAGTAGGAAACTAATTCCAACATAAAAACGAAGTTGACGGATTAGACGGATTAGACGCAATTAGACGGATAATCATATAATTTGGATAATCGAAAATATATCTCACATTTCCAGAAAAATCAACATAGTTGGTAGACTAATATATGCTATGCACAAAATTGTACATAGTTGTCTATTATGGTAACCCTCTATTATCCGAGCATTAATAAATCACCTTAGAACAAAGCATTGATCATTTTAAAAACTGACCTAGAATGGTATGAAATTCGACCACAGAATAGACCCGCAAAGCTGCTGTTTTTGAAATATATTAGAGACTTACCATGCAAGAAAAGTACAAATACTATGAGACAGTCAGAAATTCATCATTATTTTAAGCCGCAATTGTTAATTATTGGCATAACTAGCAGGGGTACATAAATTTAAACTTTCTCCACTATGAATTGCTGTCAAATAAAGACCTTACGGTCATTGGATTAGTAAAGAGAATTTTTGATACTATTTATATTACATGAGCTAATTTAAATAAAAATCCAAGATATGTTTTAAATTATCTAAACAATGTTGCCTGAACCCAATTAGTTCAGATGATTGAGAGCCTACTCTATATGTATGGATAACTTTCGTCTATGCATTGTACTTGAATATCATTGTTTGAATTTTTGATACAAAATACCAATTTCCCAAAGAAATTCATAATTGTCCACTCCATAATTTAAGTGGAAAGCCACTAATATTTACGTTAGGTTGCATGAAACACTGTTAATATTGTTAATTGAAATGAGACTTTTAGTTTCTATAAAAGTTGAAAATATAAATCAATCTATTTGTCTCGATTTGTTTGTTCTGCGACTTGCGACTTTTTACGATTGTAGAGATGAAGGTAGTAGCGTAACTAAACAATAAGGGAGCAAAAAAATCGAAGAAAATTTACACGAAAGTACTTTGACAGGATACACCATATATATTTTCGTAGAGTAAGGATGGCTTTTAGTTAGAGAAGCCAACGATCTAATGTTGCCGCGCAACATGAAAAAATGACGCAGGTCAAAATTCTGTTTAGAGATCAAGATTCGTTAGAGGCATACTTACAACAGCGTTCTTAGCCAATCATAAAAAAATCGGCGATAACCACTTAACTGATTCCTCGAAGACGCTGACGATAGAGTGTGATTCTTGTCACCTGTAGAAAAACCTCGTTGTGTTTGGTTACAATTGCTTGATGATAAACGACGATCGAAATGCTGCAAAAATTTGAAGAAAACATACCTTTGTCTAAAACGTGTTCACAGGCGGCATGCTAATACCGGAAGTGGCGCCATGGCGTTCTCTTCTCAGAAATGGTTGGCGGCATTTTCACCACGGTCTTACATACAGGTCTGTCAACTCCCGGGAGTGGGGGAAGGCTAAAGTGACTCGTATATTGAAGCAGAAAAATTGAGTTCTCTCTATCGCCACCTGCAGCGCTGCTATCGAGTGTCGATATGACATAACCTCATAATCATCGTTTTCGTTGGCT
>JAPYZU010002251.1:0-14166 GCA_030523005.1 Tryphoninae sp. B BG-2022a | reverse complement strand
ACTTATCAGACAGAACTATCTGGTATGTCGGTACTAGGGGTAACTACGCAGAGCGCCCTTTTACCGACTAGAGGACATATGCAACCGACGTTTGGTCATGACTGAATTTTGAAAATTGACTGGGCCTTTAATGTCGGCCAGTACGTAATAGCTATCTGTATGGGAAATACAAGATACTTTCTACCGTTTCTCACAGTATATGGACTGGTACAGCTGTTTTTCACAATCTATTATAGGTCAGTGTTAAAAAAAAATTCATTAGTCCATGATGAAATTATCTGTTTGCCATTTGAAAAATCGTTTGTACATGTTTGAACAAAGAAATTGGTGCCATGTGTCGATAACGTGCAGTCACGTGCAGCCGCATGAGACATAACTGTGATGGTACAGTTTGCAAGCATTCTGTGGCGATACTGGAACTGCACAGTGGCTGTAGGTTGCGCAGTCAGTGTCGGAGCTACACAGTGTATCATCTTCGTATCGTTATGGAGGAGGACTCGCCATCCCATATTTGTGGTGAAAGTGAATATTTGCCAATAGCCCGGCATGTGTTCTGCACATTATTACTGTGTAACCACAATGTTTCGAGGCACGGCGTACTGTCATCGTGGCATTACATCCGGCTATACATGAGGACACAGTGCCAACACGGCGAACCGAAGCATGACGCCACCATGTAATCCTCGTGCCGTCCCTCGCCGAATTCACAACACGCTTTTCTATCTGGGTGAGTTTATTCCAATAAATGCATAGACATATTTTTAACGAGCATTTCTAAAGTTTGCATTCATATTTATATAGCAGATGAAACACGGTGGAAACATCAAACATCATTATTTCTCATCGCAGAGGAGTATAATGGCTAAAAGTTTTAAAACTGAGGATCTCCATCCATATCATTTTTTGGATCTCCATCCGATAGATCGCTTGGAGCGAAAATCGTTACTGCTTGTATAACCGGTGGTGATAAAATGTTGATACACATAGCACTGTGCCAAGTTTCAACCCATCGTATGATGGTGCTGGTATGCAATGGATGGCTCATACTCACATACACGGAAGCTGGTATTATATTGCCAGCACAAAGCCGCACGTGCCGGTATGCAAGGTGAACATCACATTTGAACAATTTATCTTTAATTATTATTAGTTTATTGAGAACATGTAAAACCTTTGCGAGATGTCATTTCTACTCTAAATCTGTTTTTCCGAATTTCTGGCGAGTATCTTGAGATTTAGGGGAAAGAAAGCTATATATACCGAATTGTAAAATCAAAAAATGTAGTTAAAAGTAAAGATTATGCTTTTTTGAAAAATCTCAATTCGGTATCTTCAGAAAGATTTGATAACAGTTTTTTTTACTTGCTGGTGTTCTCAAGGGTTTCACGACGAAATAGAAAAATTCATTTTGCAATATTTGCAGAATTTTTGAGCATCGACATATCTGATAATAATCTTAGTGAAGGTTTGCATATTTTTTGCTAAAATTGAAGTTGTATACTCCGCCTATTTCTGAAAAATTAATAACAGGACAATTTTGCTACTCTCGATTTTGGCAAAAACAAAAATTCAACTTTTTTTGTTTGGGTCTACACGACAGCGTTTTTTGTTAATAATTTGATGTCTATATAAAATACACACAAACTTTTAGTAACGTTGTGAGTAGCTAGTTTAATGAATTATAGGGAAGTCGAGGGGATTAGATGCCTTAGAAGCAAGGCCGTTTGGCCCATTTCAGTTTCAGTTTCAGTGCGCGAACTGTAACCGAAAAAGTGATTTGTATTAATTTTCCCAGAAATGGTTAGATTCTTTTAAAAGTCAACCTCACAATCCATTTTTAGCTGCAATTCTGTGTTAAGAGGCAGTGTAACTGGTAACGAGCTACTTGCGCTTCGAAAACTGGATCCGTAAATCGTTTTAAAATTGGGCGGTAACATAGAGGTTGCTCAGTTCCGGACAATTTACGGATCTATCTTTTGAAGCACAAGTAGCTCCTCACTAGTTACACTACCTCTTAACGCACAATAACATTGCGTACGAGTTGCGAGGTGCTGTGCTGCCACTACAAACTCGCTGCATTGTTGCATTTTTGGTCCCGCGTGTTTATTTTTCTTTCGTGAAGTGAAACGACGGATGATATTTCGTGTTCTCTTTTACATGTTCAGTAAGTAATCACGGGGTTCTTTATTCCAAAGTTCGCACATTAACTTTTAACCCATCAAAATAAAACCTCGAAAAACATATATTTCTTTCAATACTGCAGATCTTTCCCGCGAATTCGATTCCCAGCACGTTTTTCGATCATCAATTTCTTTTTGATCTATGGGCCTATTTTTATTTCGTACCATTATTTCCTGTGTTAAATATAACCCTATTTTTTAACATGAATTTTTTCTTCGAATGTAAACCATTTTACGTAAAGTAGTATCATATATTATTCGACAGCACCAAAAAATCTTTGGTTCTTTGTTCGCCATGAATTAAAGTTTGATAGATTGATTTGGTTTTATTCCTGCACTCAGCGTTTCCATTATTCCAAACGAATTGTTATCGTATATAAATTCCAAAGATTTATTCTGTATTCTATAGAAAATAACCAGAATTAAGCTGATTTTTTAGACCCAACAATGTTTGCTTCTTCAATCATTGAAGTGAAAAAATGGCTTGATAATGTAGTAATAATTTATTATGTTTATTCTCCATCGATGTATAGAGAAAGGGGTGACGTGGAAGTATACTTAATTGATATACGAGGTTAATGAGAAAGAATGCAACAATTAACACTTTATTATAGATACAGCTCTAATAACGTCCGTTTCACGTCTTGATCCAACTACAACTGCTGGCCTCTGGGCCTGTCGCGTACGCCTCCCTTCCATTCAGCGCGCGCACGCATGTCTTCGGTTTTGGCGCGAAGACGCCTTTGTTCAAATTTGCGCACGAGTGTTTTCTCGTCCCTACACTCGGCCGTCCTGAGTACAATCATCCGTCCTCGGATGCGTGTCCTCCTCTTCTTGCAAGTCGTCCTCGGAATCCGCATATTCAACCCATGGTTTAACGTGATCAGCTGCTGTCGATGTTTGTTTCGGCCCTTCGTGTTCACCGACTTTCTGAACAAGATATCGGTCGTTGCGCAAGACTCGCGTAATCTCGTACGGTCCGAGAAACTTGGACGCAAATTTTAATCCTGGGCCTTGTTGGGTTCTTTTGATCGCAACCCAGTCTCCTTTGTTATAAACTCGTGCTTCTTTACGTTTCTTATTGTATCCTCTTCTATTCTCGTCTTGAATCTGCTGCACTCGATCTTTCGCTTGTTTTCGAATATCGTCACGTTCTTCTTCGAAGGATGTTACGAACTCATTCTCTATCATCTCGCAAAGCGATGAATCGTCTCGTAAATTCGGCTGTACCGCAAACATCACGCGAAAGGGTGTGGTACCAATGCTGCGATGGAGTGAAGCGTTAAGGTACTGTTGTGCAACACCTAGGTGTTTAAACCACTCTCCGACTTTCGGCGCTGTCAGCTTGGTTATTAGAGGAATTAGAGCCCGGTTGACCCGCTCGACCTGGCCATTGCCCCTAGGTATTCCCGTAGTCGTTAGTACGTGCTGAATTTCTTCTTGCTGACAATAATCAGCGAACTCCTTCGACGTAAAGGCAGTGCCTCGATCTGATATTATTCGACGAGGATTACCTAATACTGCGGACTGTTTCTTGAGACGATCTATGACTTCCACTACCGTCGTAGACCTTGTGGAGTAGAGCCAGGTAAACTTTGTAAACCCGTCTATGATAACCAGAATACGCTTGTAGCTCTTTTTCGTGGATAGTAGAGGACCTAGGTGGTCGATATGGAAGGTATCAAGAGGCGTGATTCCCTTTACGATCGTGTTAAGGTAGCCCTCCTGCTTTCCTTGCTTTCGCTCTGCCACGATACAGTCGACACAGTTACGGATAACTTTCTCCACTTTGCTACGCAATTGTGTCATCCAATAATCTTTATTCAATATAGCTTCGGTTTTGGCCACCGAGAAGTGTCCTTTTTCGTGGGCTCGCTTGATAATGTACGAGCACAATGGCCGAGGGACCATCAACCGAATATCGTCATTAACTTCCTTGTAAAGGAGTCCTCCCCGCATTATGTATCCAACCTTTACTCCCTTTTCGACGTCTTTGACAACCCTCTGTATCTCCTCATCCGCGCGTTGTGCCTTTTTCAATCGTGCTATGAAGCCGTCTTCTCGTTCGTCGACCATCAGACAGGTAGGCAGCGGATTCCTACTCAGCGCGTCGACGTGCGCCATGCTTCGTCCTGGACGATGCTCAATTGTGTAATTGAAATCTTCTAGGTAAAATGCACATCGAGCTATGCGCAGACAAATGTCCTTTTTTTTCATTGTGAGTGAGAACGCGCGGCAATCAGTAATTATCTTAAACTGTATACCTAAAAGATACACCCTGAATTTCTTGAGAGACTTTACTATTGCTAACACTTCGAGTTCGTAGCTGAAGTACTTCTCTTCGGCTGCGCTTGTCTTGCCACTCGCAAAGTATACCGGATGCCACATATTATCATCGGAGCTCTTTTGTATTAACATCGCGCCATAGCCATGTTTTGATGCATCGGCGTGAAGTTCGGTTTCCGCGCCAATCTTATACAAATTCAGCACGGGGCTTGTGGTCAGAGCAATCTTTAAGTTCTCAAAAGCATTTTTCTCTTCGTCTTTAATACGAAATTGCGTACCGGTCCTCAAAAGATTTGACAATGGACGAGCAATCAGCGAATATTTGGGGATGAATTTATGGAAGTAATTCGTCAGTCCTAAAAATGCTTGAACTTGTTTAATGTTTGTTAACTCGGAAAATTTTCGTACGGCTTCTGTTTTCCTCTCCGAGGGTCGTATTTTTCCGTGCCCGATCACATGACCCAAGAATTCGACTTCGCGTTGCAAGAACTTACATTTTGACCATTTGATAATGAGACCAGCGTTGCTTGCCACTTCGAACACACGCTCAAGGTTCTCGATTCCGCTCACATTATCTTTTGACGGTATTATTAAGTCGTCCATATATGTTAAGACTATGCGGTTTTAATTAGTTCTCTAAAAACAGCATTGATAAATTTTTGAAAGACCGCTGGTGAGTTGCAAAGCCCGAACGGTACTTTGCAAAATTCGTACTGTCCATCTGGTACAATAAACGACGTGAACCTCCTACTTGATTCTTCTACTCGGACGTGAAAGAAACCATTACGTAAATCTAAGATCGAAAAAACTTTCGCGTCTTGCAGTAGGTCGAGTTGATCTTCAATGAGGGGAAGTGGGTAGCAATCTTTGACAATTTTTTGGTTCAATAGTCGATAATCTACGCATAGACGACAAGACCCGTCTTTTTTCTTTACTAGTACGATTGGACTAGTATAATCTGACTGTGATTCACGAACGATTCCCTCCGTCAACCACTCTTTTATCTGCTCGTTTACTTCGCGTCTTTCGGTTTCACCTAATCTGCGCGCACGCTGATATATCGGTATATCGTCCTTTAATACAATCGTCATACTGACTCCTACCTCGCGACATTCTTACGGTTTGTATGCGTTTATTAAATCTGCAATCATATCTCGGCATTCAGGCTCACCGATTTCCGACAAGTCTACACTATCGACCTCGTTCGATTCAATCGCCTGAATCCGCAGGATTTCGGGTACCCTTCCACTCTCGTCATTATCATCTTCCAACGGCTCGATTTTACAAATTTCGCGAGAACGGATAAGTTTAACGCGATCGAGAAAGTCGGTACCAATCAATAGCTTGTAGTCTAACAACTCTTTCCCGACTACACACAATCGGATTGCATATTCGTTACCGTCTACTTCCATTTTTGCGTCAAAAAACCCAGCCGTTTTATTCACTTCTTTTCCGATACCGCGGAACAGTGTCGGTTCGTTTACGAGTTTAGGTTTGCCCTATTCGGTATACTGGTCCTCTCGAATTATCGTGATGTCGCTCGCCGTATCGATAATTGCGTCTACACTTATTCCGTTCAAAACAACACGTTTCGCCTGCTTGTGATTCTTCGCCGCAGTGTCCGCCAATACGTGCGTTTTCTCATCTCGGTTGAATCGGTACAAACTGCCGCAATATGCCCATGTTTTCCACACTTGAAGCACTTCCGACCAAGCTCTTTTGATGGACATCTTGTACTCACGTGGTCGCGCTCTCCGCAGTTAAAGCAGCGTTGAGGAACAGCGCGATCCTTTTTATTGACACTCGACTTTGTTTCGCGCGACTCGTTTGCTCGGGTCGACTCGCTTCTCGCCGTTGTTTTCGTCATACCGTGTTTGTTGTCACTTTTCCCCACACTTCTCGTCGTGTCGCTGCGGTCGCGTAGTGAAATTTCTTCGAAGGCGCGAAGAAGCGCGTCTTTCGTCCGAAAGTCGTGAATTCGCGCTGTGTCTCGTAATTGAACATCGGGAATACCATTAATGATGTACGGCAATACTTCGTCTTCGGGCAACTGTACTTTGTTCGCCAATACTGTTTTTTCATGGACGTAGTCATTGAAGGTCGATTTCCTCTACACACGCTCTTCGAACCGTCGTCTTAAAGCAATTTTATTGGTGCGCTTAGAATACATTCCCCGCAGTTCGTTCAGCACTTGGTCGGTTGTCATGCGAATGTGCTCTGCGTTAGAGTGGAACCATTCTAATGCCTTCCCTTTAAGTCTCATTCCGATTAGTATTTTAGTCGAATCTTCTTCCAGATGATATACTTCTCTTAGGAAGAACAATTGCCTCTCCCATACTTCGTAAGAGTCGGTGTTCCCGTCGAAAAAGTTCAGCAGGTCTGCAATCATCGATAAGCTTGTGCGCATTGGGTTTTGCACGAGAGGTCCGTGGACAGTTACGGCGGGCCCTTGCTGCCCACTTGCCTCGCTGCGAGTGTCGTTATCCCTCCGCTCGATGCGCGCCATCTCGAGCTCCCGTCGTAGCAACGCGACTTCGCGTTCGGCGAGCTCTTTCTCTCTTTTGTACCGTTCCATCATATACTGTGACGATGCAGCTCCCTCGTCTGCGTCTTGAGTTGTTTCCGGATGCTTCTCGAATGTTTGGATGGTTGGCATATCGAAACCCTCTGCTTCGCTCAGCCTTAATAATAACTCGGATTTATTGCCGACTGTTGACAAATTTAAAGACGACAATAATTCCTTCAACACTTTTGTCGTATATTTCGTTGGGTCCAACATATTTCGTTTTCTCACTCGCACTTGCACTGAATAGTCTTTTTTCGTACGTCGTCGAAAGTTCTCGAGCAATCTCCAGTAAACACATGCTCGCGCGCCGAACGACCTCTGCGCGTCTTTCCGTTGTCTTCGGCGGTACACCTCGTACGCCTCGATGCACGGTCGCTTGTTGTGCGTGCTCGAACGCGTTTCGTCCACCGTCTTTTCGTCTTTGACCTTCCTTCCACGTCTTTTCGTCAACGTCTTTGTCTTTTCGTCTACGTTTTTTGTCTTTTCGTCTTTTCGTCTACGTCTTTCGTCTTTTCTTCTACGTCTTTCGTCTTTTCGTCTTTTCGTCTTTTCGTCTACGTTTTTCGTCTTTTCTTATACGTCTTTCGTCTTTCTTCTACGTCTTTCGTCTTTTCGTCTACGTTTTTCGTCTTTTCGTCTTTTCGTCTACGTCTTTCGTCTTTTCGTCTACGTCTTTCGTCTTTTCTTATACGTCTTTCGTCTTTCTTCTACGTCTTTCATCTTTTCGTCTTTTCGTCTACGTCTTTCGTCTTTTTTGTAGAAAAACTTCCTCACACCGTCGTTACATTATCCACGTCATCCCGGACGAGCCCCCAATTTGTAGTAATATTTTATTATGTTTATTCTCCATCGATGTATAGAGAAAGGGGTGACTGGAAGTATACTTAATTGATATACGAGGTTAATGAGAAAGAATGCAACAATTAACACTTTATTATAGATACAGCTCTAATAACGTCCATTTCACGTCTCCATCCAACTACAACTGCTGGCCTCTGGGCCTGTCGCGTACGCCTCCCTTCCACTCAGCGCGCGCACGCATGTCTTCGGTTTTGGCGCGAAGACGCCTTTGTTCAAATTTGCGCACGAGTGTTTTCTCGTCCCTATAATAAGATTGTTTTACTGTGGTCTTATAAACTCATTATCAATGTGTCGACGGTACAAAAAATATATTATTTTCGAATTATTTTAAAATTTGTTTTTTTTTCGTTTTATTAAGATATAATGCAGTAGAAGAATTGTATATATTTATGATTTGCATATCATCTTAAGTGCTCACATCGATAGCTAAGACAAAATTGAAGAAACTTTTTATCTATACCCGTGGATGAGTAAAAAGATGCCAAGAATGTGCCAAAATTATGGGAAAGTAATGTACAGAATTTCAATTTTATCTACTTATCATATGTTAGATATATTGAGATTCTTATAAGAAAGCGATAGAATGTATATGAAAGCTATATATATGCATAATATTTTTTCAGAACAATATCGGATATAATGCCACGTCTTCCGTCTGTTTCGGTAACAGAAGCTGTAACTGCGATCAAGGCATATATGCAATACTTTGTTACGGAGAATCTACCACCTTACACCTCTCAGGTATGGCGAGATATAAGTGCGGCACTAAATGGAAAATGGAGTGCACATAACGTATATACATATGTACGGGAAGATCGTCGCTCGATTCTGTCGATTACTCGAGAAGACATGGGGGTAGAAATCGGTGCGCCCGAAATGCATTCATATGACTTGAGCTTAGACGAGGATTTCTCAATGAACAATTCAGTCGCCTTCCATGAATCACTGTCAAATTCGCATTTCGAAGATCCGAGCGATAAAGGAAAAATACAGACATTCGACTTGCTCATAATTCAAGACGATTGGGACAAGATCAAGCCAACAAGTAAGATTAAATGCAAAGACCGCGAAAAACTGATATTGACACCAAGAGTTTGGACAAATGTCGTACACGAGGCGTTTTGGAAACAGTATCGCCTGCCATGCGCGATCATGTTCAAACGAGCTGATATAACTCTCACACCGGATAACACGTATAAGTTGAACATTCAAGAAATCTGTTCTGACAAGGAGTGTTTAAACCCTTTCATTGGCACAGCCAAAGTACACCAGGACAATCAGTGATTTATTATGAAAGTTGAAATACGAGGACACTCGATATACTACGCATAACCAAATAAAGCGGCCACTTAATGGAGAGCGACGAAAAAAAGTGCGAGACGAAATGATAGGAGAAGGTTATACTGTTTGGAAAAAACGGAAAGCTCGTGAAATTATGAAACCTGGAGACATCGAGCCTGCTTGTATTCCGAACGACGACATATGTCGTCAGGCAAAAATGGAAGGTGTCAACGCAAAAATTGGTGTGAAGCGAGAGGACGCACGAGATATAATCAAAGCGATCGAACAGTTATCACAAACGAAAGAGTTTAATGGCATAATTCGGCACGTTAGTTCCATGCCGTTTCTTACAATTTATTGTACTGCTGCTCAAATGAATGCGTATAACGAGTATCGTCGCTTGCCAAATAACTTTGCAACCATTAGTTTGGACGCGACTGGGAGCTTTGTAAAAAAAATTGGACCGCCCAGATGGCCTAAAAGCCGGACATATTTTCCTCTATTCGATTGTTATTAACTTCGAAAAAAAACCTTGGCTGTGCATCAAATGCTTTCGGCAACGCAGGAGACGGAGTTCGTCGTTCTATGACTGTGGCAATGGCTACGAATGGGAGCTACAAGACCAAAATCGGCCGTATGTGATTATTCACGTACTCTACTATTGGCTTTGTGTACTGTATTGAACAGTTAATCAACTAAACAGTATGTTAATACACGTTTTGCTATCGCAATGGGTTGGTGTAACAAATTACAAAATCCAGCCACGTTCGTCAGAATAGACATAGCACATCTTATTCACCTCGTTACTCGATGGAAATGCTTCGAGAAATAAAATCATGGCTGTATTAAAGATTTTTTCATCCGATGTGTATCCTTGATGGTGGAATGTCAAACACACACCCAGCTCGAAGAGATTTTCCTTCTTGTTTCTGTGGTAGCACTGCAGACTTACGACGATGCCGAAATCGTTGGTCTTCCAGTACGAACGGCAAAAGACGCTAGGGAGTTATTGGAAGATCACATTTCTTTACGAGAAAAAGAAGAGCAGGAAAAGCTTGAAATCGAAATTGAAAGAAAGAAAAAAAAATATCAAGCGGAATTTGAAACAACGCGAAACAACCTTTACTCTGAAAATCCGTTCGATTCGGAAGCTATAACGTTGAAAAATCTCAAAATTATGCCTGAATGGGAAAAAGACCCGAAGACTGGTGAACCGATAGTTCAATGGGTTCGGCAGCAATTGCGGAAGGCCAAAGACCAAAGATCTACTGGGAAAAATCTGAATCCTTTCTATCTTCCAGATTTTATTCAATCTCTATCACAATTGATGAAGGAATATCCATTATAGACTGCTGTTGCTTTGCCGGACATTACTTCTCACGCAACGTCCGCCTACGTCGATAGATATTTTAACGACATTAAAACAAATATGCTGCGAAAATTCCCACCACCATTGCGCGCCGATAAATTCTTTAGAATCCACGCTCTGGCTTTGAACGAAGAAACGTTGCTCTTCTCCTCGAAGATTATTAGCGCCGTAATGACAGGGCAGGTGACTAATATGACGACAAAAATATCAAAGGGAATAACAAATGTGGTTGATAAAGCTTCCTCGGACCTCGGAGTTGTACCTACGCTGGTCGATACTCAAGTGATTAGTAACGATTCAGATATGTGGACTCAAGAAAACTGGAAAAACAAAGCTGAAAAAAGGATTCTGGAAGATAATACTTCAAGTGAAGATGAATCGGTTGTGAAGAATTTCAATAACATTGAAAACGTTCAAGCGAGCCTGCTATCGTCGAACAACGATATCGCGATAAATACAGAAAAGATGGCTCTCGTAGTTGAAAATTCTCCTTCATCATTGGACGATATGGTTCCGTTGGCAGCTGATATGAAAACTACTTGCGAAAAAAATACAGAATCATTTTCCGGAACACAAAACTTATTCGATCATACATACGTCAAGATTTCAAACACGTCGCCGGATGTGCCGATCGATACAATGCCTGTGAAAACCGATTGTTTGACATACTCAAACAAAGGACAAACGAAAAATTCAAGGAAATATCAAAGTAAATACTTTATGTCGTTTCCGGAATTTCGGCAACAAAATCTTATCTCAAAAAAAACGGATTTTCGTACTCCCAAATGGGAATTTGTATCAAAAAGCGTTGAAGATCGACGGCGATACATATTTTGTAAGAAATACATGTGGATTTAACTTAATTGTTCAGATCTTGATGACGGCAGCAACAAATTATCAATATTATGCTTTGAACCTTCAAGTATCGAACAATCGGACAGCAAAACTGGTTTTGAAGATACTGAATAAAGGAGTCGACTCAGAAGTATTTCGCGAAGGAGCTGCTATTTGAATAACTTGGTGTCTTGTGACTCCTGATTTGAAGACGGGACATCGAATTTTATCATATACAATTGATGCGATGGCTAGTATCGGAAATGTCGTTGAAAATGTATTCCAATCCGCCCCTAGTGTTTATAACCAAGAACAATGTTCACGGTGTGTCGGTAGACAATATAAATATTCGTTGATGGCAATAAACCATGCAATCATTCAAAAAGAAGGTTTTGGTTCATTGAAAAAAGCGTTGGATTTCCACGAATGCATTTTCAATGTAACATGTCGGAATCAAAACTGCAGTGGCGTATGTACTTTGTATAGCATTGCTTCATTCCATCTATTTATCGAGTTAGATATTCGATCAACTACTCCGACTGAGATTGCATGCAATGGATTGAAATGCAAACTGACAGAATTTCCAATGAAACTTCGACCCCGTCAAAGTGATGAAATGTATATCGAATACTGGTGAGTTAATTAAAATAAATGATATGAATAGTTGAGTACAATAAATCATACATATGTTCGCATAATCTTAATTTTTAACTGTTTACGAATATTGCGTTTTCAGTCTTGCTGGAATAGTGGCTTTCGAAAACGACCACTTCACCGCACACTGCAGACGATCTAATGGTGCTTGGGAAGGATACAACGATTTATGGAGAAAAAAAGAAAAGTGGCCTTTGGATCACGGTATCGAGCCTCATCTCGTTATATATGTTCGTGCAATGGAATAAGACGCTCACGAAATTAAGAAACCTGGTGCATAGTTTTTTTAACGTTAATTGAAAAACGAAAATGATATTCTTGATAAGCGATAAAAATATTATATGAAGCTCATTACCTACTTTCGTGCAATAAAGCAAGATATTGACGATTAAAACGTTAATAGTTTAAGCGAAGCATATGTTATTTTATGTTAATTTAAAATTGAAAATGATACTCTTGTCAACTTGTTCCATATCTATATTTTCAAGCGATATTGTATGTGCCATTTTTGTATTGGCCGATCACTACTCAGATTAATAAGAAAAAAAATTCATCTAGTCCAGAAAAACGGTATTTTAAATGTCCAATGTTACATTCGTATGACTAGAGTTGATGCGAATGAAAAGTCGAATTTTTCTTTATGAGCTTGGAGAAAACAGAAAAAAAAGAGGTGCTATTTTTTTTATAGCGTTCACGATTGTCATGAACGATTTTATCACCATGTTATTTTGTCACTTTATTATGTACGATGCGGGATTAAAAATATATGAAACAATAATTTATACACAATGTTAAACCCCTTTAACTTATCGTTGAGTGTAGCGCCAAATAACCTAAGACGCTGAACGATACATTGAGGTTGTCGTTGAACGATGTTGAAGTCTGCATGGTTGAAATGCAATGAAAATATATTTTTTTAAATAATTATTTTGGGTTGGAATAAGCTTGCGAAGAAAAAATAGTCGTGAAACGTTTTTTGAGACCTCCAGTTAGAATCTGGGACAAAAATATTGAAAAAAGTATGAGTAAAACTATAAATAAAAGAACAAAAGTATTATTTCCGTTGCGTGCCAACGATGCAAACTTCAGCATCATGTCGTTGAAGTGTCTACCGGAAATCGAATGCTCGACTTGATTCAAAGTATTCTGCAGGGGCTCAGTGACGGCTTGTTTCTGGCTGCTCAACGAAATAAGTTATTCCTAAACCCCAGCTTGACTTGACACTTTTTCCCATTCGCATTCCAAAATTAGGGATGCATCAAAACTTGATCTCGCTGCATATCAATTCCTTCAGAGGTGTAACATCACCTCAAAATTTCAACGCTATAATAGGTGCAGAACTGACGGTAGACAATTTTACCATTTTTGCGAATTTGCTGACGCAACGTTTACATGTAAGAATGTCTGCAGCGATTTAAGTTTTTACACGAAGTCTTAATGTAACATAACTTCAAAGTTTTTTTGACACATTTTTCTCGAAAAAGGCTTTATCAAATAAAAAAATAACCGTGAGGCCGCCTGCCGAATTAATGTGTACATGTGGCCCCACTATTCTTTTTCATTCCATTAAGTTGTATTCGGGAAATATGTGTGAAGAGTTTTATCCCAATTAATGTCACATTCACAATACAACAGAAAGTTGGTTTATAATTGACGGGCATGAGAATGGGCGCATTCAGCCGACGCAACAGTTGTGGGATCGCTCCCTTACTGATCGCTCTTTCCCGCTGAATGCGTTGCTCATACCTCAATACGGCATCTCAACAACGCAAAACAAAACTAGCAATGTATAGGGATTTTATTCTCCCAACAACCAGGTTATGTGTTAAGACCGGATCATGTCATAACCACAATATACAAGAAGAAAAAGATACGTCAATAGCACTCGATAGCCTTGATAGTTTAATTTGAAAGTAATATTACTTTTAATTATACATACCATTCTTCACTTTCTCGTGTATCTCTAATGAATCCACTATATTGTAGTTGATTCCGTTATATAAATATTCACTTTCAAACAAGTCCATTATGATTCCGTGTGTAATAACAATTCAAAAATGACGCCAAGCGAGATCTCACAACAGTTGTGCCGATGTAGCGTAAAAATTTCTTGCTACAAAAAATGGCGTCCGCTA
>JAPYZU010002250.1:0-17401 GCA_030523005.1 Tryphoninae sp. B BG-2022a | reverse complement strand
ATAGCTCGTCCAGGGACATACTAGTTGCTTTAGCAGCATTCTATTTTTATTTATTTGATACAATGTTCGAAATTCAAATGCCTCAAATTTTTCGATTTCATGAAATTTTGACCATTCTTCGGATTTTATATACAAAACGCAAGTCGAAGAGAAAAGCTCCGGAAATAAAAATTTTCCACGTTGTACTTCTCGTTCCCAGACGATGGTTTCTTCGTGAGTTCAATTTCACAGAGACCACTCGCTCTTAAAGAACTTTTGTCAATAACTGAAACTCATGGCGAAGGGATATGGAAAATAAATTTTAGTTTCCCACGACGTTGAATTTCAACTCTGGTAAATAAGGAAATATTGTTCACATGTCGATTTCCTTGACGTTAAACCCGACTTCGCATCGAATTGACTGTATTTCATTTGCCAAAATTGCCGATAATATTAATAAATCGCCATTCGTGTTTATCACGATTGAAATGAAAATTGACAAATCTGAAATTGGTGGAAAAAAATATCATTATCTGCAATTTTTCATTTATACGATAATTTTGTTGATTCTATCATCAACGTCGCCATTAAAATTTGTAATTTTATTAGTCGTCAATTCTGGAGACCAATTATCGTTCTATTATGTATTCACACATTAAATACAAAATATATTATCGTGTCAGATTTGATATTGTCGAATCGACCACTGATCGATACGAACCTTATCGATTTATCGATTATCATGATGGTTATATCAACGGCAAGTTAGTTAATTTATAGTATCATGCGCTGGTGATAATTATACAGCAAAAATCTGGATCTAATGTAAGGCGCTGCGATCGCCCCAATTCTGGGAATTAATAACATACCGGTCGAATGTTCGAGAATCCAAAAGTGCAGTCGCATTAGCAATCAAATATTCATAATGCACTTAACAAGTTAAATCGTGCGTAGATCAGAGTGCAAACCTATTCGAGCGTCCACGTGAAGTTATTCGTGTCAATGTTACGAATATATGATACAAAAGAATCAAATTTCATAACTCGAGGGCTCGAACTATGTGATTGAATGATGGTGGGAAAGCTCGCGGGTCAAAAACAGTTCAAACAAACAATACGTTTTGAGCTTTGAATTATCAAAGCTGAAAGCATATTAATATCACATATTAATGACGATTCTCACCTGGCACAGGCGAGAAAAAGAAATTGAAAAAAACCACTTAGTCAGCGAGACGAGAAAATGAAAAAAAAAAAAAAAAAGAAGAAAAGTCCACGCGGGTGTCTCGAGGGAGTAGAGCAACGCTGTACATATCCACGAACGTATGGAAAACATTCCTACATTGGAAGTGAAAATCCTATTCTAATATACAACGAGGGTGGGAGGGAAGATCCGGATGAAAAAGGTCTCTCTCGCAGCACGAGTTAATAGGATCTCATTTTTTTCGACTCTACATTTTCTCTCCCTAACTCACTATTTCCCCCCCTACTCTCGTGTTTGGATTCATGATTCTGTTTTTTTCTCTTCTTTCTTCTCTCTTCCTCTTCCTTTTTTCATCATCGATCCTCCGGAGAAACAGCAGCAGCAGCCGACCGTCTGCGGCGTCTTGGCTAGTCTCTTGAGGGAACGTTACCGCGACAGCAGCTGTGCGAGAATCCCGCGGACGAGACGATACTACGAGAACCGAGAGAAAGAGAGAGAGAGAGAGAGAGATAAAAAGACTTCTCGACTCTCTTCTCGCGTTCGAGCGCGCGGTTAGCGGCCGTTTCGTTTCGTTCGGTTTGGCGCGTGCCGAGACCGCCGCCGCCGCTCGCGATCGTGTAAGCGCGGGCGCGCTATGGTCGAGCCTTCGCTTTCTTGCTCAAGCACCAGAGAGCATATAGAGAGAAAGAGGGAAAGAGAGGGAGAGAGAGAGAGAGAGAGAGAGAGAAGAAACGGGCAGCCAGAGAGAACGCTCGTCGACTCGTCTCTGACCGCCTTTGGCACCTGTTCTCCAGCTGATGTCCGACGCTGCTGGTGCTGACCGTACCACCGGCCACATCGGCACTACTTTTGCCTTACAAGCTTTTGCCACCGGACCTGCCTGTTCCTCGCATTCTCATTCTCTCTTTCTTTCTCTTTCGCTTGTAAACTTAACTCTCGTTCTCAACATTCCGTAATCAACGTCTCTCCCTCACCTCCAACTCACTCGATACTCGCGTTCTGTATCAATTCATCCCGTTTAATCGTCCATTGAACACGAGTGATCGCGACTCGACCATGCGAACTCTCGCAAAATCATTTTTCTGACTAAATATCGAGCGCGCTTGAAACACGATTCATATCGATAAATTGTTAATTCATAAGAATGATAAGAATTTTTGAAATATCGATTGGCTAATTGGATAATCGTTATATTGAAAAATTTATGTAATGAATTAAACGATGAGATAATATAAATCCATGATTTTACATTAATTTAAAAAAAAAAATTGAATTTTTTCCATTCTCGAATTATTCAATAATTATCTCAACGATCTATCCGACTATCCATACTTTTTAGGACAAAATAAACCCTCGATTAAAATATCGATAGTTCGTTACGTTTATTATTAAATTATCGACAAATTAATTCACGCAGTTTTTTATGTAAATGTTAATTATCGTAAATTCCTACGATCCAACTGTTGCTTCGATATCTCGGATGGGAGAAAAGGGCTTTTCTTCGAAATACGAGGGGTTGCCCATTAAAGCGTATTGGTAGCTCGCATGTTCGTTTTACAATGTAGAATTATAACGCAGAAAATGCAAAGGTGGTGCGTACAAGCTGTACGAGGGGGAGAGAGTTGAACGAGGGGCGTGAGGGCCGCTCGGGGCAAGCACTCCCACGCTCATCGTCCATGAAATGGGGTGCGAGGTGCATAGAAGTAACCGAAGCAACGACCCTCTCTCTCCCTCTCTCATTCCCTTTCGGTTCTCGTAAGCACCGACGTAGCAGCAGCAGCAGCAGAAGCAACGACGACGGCAACAGCAGTAGTGCGACGCTGCAGGTGTACACGCGCGTGAATGCGAGAAGCGTTATAGCCTCGCGTAGTCTCGATGCGACGCATGCGAGCCGTTGTTTCCTCCACGCATGCGCACACCGGCGGTCTGTCGATGTGTCCAAAGGGGCGAGAAACTAATACGTATGATAACTCGGTATTAACCATCGCGACTCGCCACCATCGTCCTCATAAATATATATTTGCAACCCTTCTTGCTCAACCCTCATCCCCCTAGCCCCTTTTTCTCATTAACCACCGGGGCCTTTGAGTTCGCGCGGTATCGAGCTACGAATTATCAGCCGTTAATTTCTTGAGAATTTATTCACCCAACGATTCAAGTAGTCAACGAGTATCTCATTTGAGAAAATGTGAGATAGATAAAACGATTTAATTCCATATCGAGGAATATCGAATTAATTTTATAAAAATCCTTTTTTCGGTTATCTTATTATCGTTCATAGTCTCAACGACTAGGCTACATTTAACAAAACATTTTCGTATCGTTCGACGCATCACTATCAAAAATAAAAATAAAAAAAAAAAAAAAAAAAAAAAAAAAAAAAAAAAAAAAAAAAAAAAAAAAAAAAAAAAAAAAAAAAAAAAAAAAAAAAAAAAAAAAAACTATAAACTCTACCGGAATTGAGAAGTCAAGGTCGAAAATATTTTTGACCTTGAAAATGATTTATAAATTTTCTCGGTCAAAAATAGAATGACGACAGATGGGAAAGCGCGGGCTGGAGAGTTGAGTCTTGAAACGCGAGGTATAGCACCGCCGGTATCGTACGTCGATGAGATATACCGGGTGTGCGCCTCTATGTGTGTGTACGTGAGTCCGTGTGGGAAATGGTGGAGGGGAGTTCGAACAAGAGTTCTTCTCCCTCCTCCCCACCTCTCCAACAGTTTCTCTCGCGGCTTTTCTATCTTCGTCTTTGTTCGAACCGCGAGTGAACTGTGAACACACACACACTTATATATATATATATATATATGTATATATATATATATATACACACACACGCGTTGTGTACGTAGCGTTATAATGTGGACTGTAGTATCGCTGAACGAAGAAAGGAAGTCGGCGTTATAGGCGGAGTCGAAACGGACCAATCGCGATGATACGAGACGCCCACGTTTAACTCGTTCTCACCACGCGCCCGGTACATATCGCTCTTCTTGGATTTGAATGCGCGATTTTTTTCTCTCATACACGTATTCTGAAAAAAAAAACAACGAGAAATTAAAATATTTTTTGAAAAAATCGATATCATTATAGAAAATATTTTTTTAATTAATTTAAGCGAATCGAGAGGTCGTTCGAATATTAATTGTTTTTGGCGGTATTTTTGATTTTGTGTTTTGTTTCTGTTATCTAACAGGTGGGTACAATCATTTGCGCAGTCCCGTGTGCCAGGACGATCAGAGCCAGAGAGACGAGACATCACCACCGCCGCACAGCAATCACAATTCCCAACCCCCGAATTCTCACACGACGACACCAAGCACCAATCACAATAATAACAACAATAATAACGCGAGCAACGCGTACATACACTTACGAAATTTGAATCAGCTCAAAGCGGAATGTGAGTATATTGTTTTATTTTTCTCTATCGATATTATCGACTTATATCGATATTTTTACGATTATTAGATTTTTTTAATCCCGAATAATTAATGTTATTAAAATCGTCGAGATTGAAAAATCTCATTGTCGATAATAATAACTTAATAAATTTTTGTTTTTCGCTTTTCTTTTTCATATCAAGTTTTACTTACGCGCAAGCTTGGATCTTTTAATCAGTCAATAATTGAATATTTGATTAATGAATTAAAAAGAATTTGTTATCTTTTAAACGAAACGATAAATCGATCTATAACTCGTTATATAATTTGTTCAGCGAACTATACGAGCCATCACATAGCGGAGCACCTACAGAGTGGCGGGGGTGGAATGACCGGGGGCGGTGATCTCGGTGGTGGTGGAAGCAACGAGAGCGACCTACGAGTCGGCGCTACGACAAACGAGAGTTATATGACGCCGGCGCATTATTCCGGCTACGACGAAGCCTCGGATTATCACAGTCTACCCCAAGATCATCAAACGCCAAATCCCTACAATCTCGACGGTTCGCCGGAATTCTACAGCGCGAGTGGAATTCATCTCGAGCCGAAGTATCAACCGTCGCCGTTCAAGAATTATGCTCGAGGTAAGTTTTACTGAAACAATAAATGAAGATTAATAAATAAGTAAAAGAGTAGAGACACAATGGTATAGGGAGTAGCGTTCTCGACTCACACGCAGAGGGTCAGGGTTCGATTCCCGTACCAATGGATTTTTTTTCTGTGTCTTTTCTGTGCTCTCGGTGGTTCGGAATCCACCTAAGATAAAAACTGTAGGTCCACCAGAATAGTTGATGGTGAAATTGAGGCTGGAATCGATGCACACACAAACCACACCCCAGTCTTTTTTGAGAGCTATGCACACCAAGTTTCTTCTATCTACCTAAATAAATAATAGAAAAAATGAAATGTTAGTTAAAAACGTTAAACTGATAACTTAGCTTAATTAATTCTAACGATTTGATCGTATAATATTGAAGGTCGTTATCACGAGAATTACGGAGAGACCGGATATGGACAGTACGACGCGACGAGCTTCCAGACCGTACCAGGTAGCGGAAGCGGTGGTGGCGGCGCCACGGGGGTCGGTGGCGATCAATGGGGCGTTGGTCAATTGGGCGAACACTTGTCCCATCATCCAGCATTTTTGGCAGGTCTTGGACCACGCGACTCGTCAAATCCTCATCATCCTTCCTCGATCGGAAATAATCCGGATCAAAAACCACTTTTGCAAAGCGCCATGCTCGCTGGCTATACCGGTGAGTAAACAAAAATAAAAAATAATTTAATTTTTCAAATATAATACTACAATCTACACTCAATCTTTTCTTCAATAAACGATGAAAATCTGAAATCTTTGTTATTTTTGTTCGCTAATATAAATTGAAAATTGCTCGTCGTCTTGTTAATTAACGTCTTGAAACTTCTCTCTTAATTTATAACGAGATATATCTTGCGATCGACAATTTAATTCAAACTCGTTTGCTTATTTTGTTACAGGTGGCGGTCCCTGTTTTACCGGATCGGGACCGATACAGCTGTGGCAATTTCTGCTCGAGCTGCTAACGGATAAATCGTGTCAGGGTTTCATATCGTGGACCGGTGATGGTTGGGAATTCAAGCTAACCGATCCGGACGAGGTAGCCCGCCGTTGGGGCATACGTAAAAACAAGCCCAAGATGAATTACGAGAAGCTCAGCCGAGGTCTGCGTTACTACTATGACAAGAATATTATTCACAAAACGGCCGGAAAACGATACGTTTATCGCTTCGTCTGCGATCTGCAGAGTCTCCTAGGGTAGGTTTTATCATCTCGCTCCTGAATAACCGCGTATCGATTTCCTTTTTTGCTATTTTGTTTTGTCTTTTTTGTTTGTTTATTTTTTTTCAAATCAATTTTTTTCTCTCTCCATTTTTCATAATTTCATGATGTACCTCGTAATCGTTAAACCGTGGATATATCGAGACCGTTAACGCGAGAGATTCGCTCGCAAACGGGACGAAATAAAATATTCGAAAAAATTCACTTTATGATGGATAATGCTCGGGTTGCGGGATAATCCCGCTATAGTGGCGCCGCGTGTCGATACAAAAACGAACGAGTAGTCAATTCTCGGATCGTTTCGTGTCGGGACGATCGGCCGTTATTCCGCAACGCGATCAGACTTTTCCTCGTTTAATACACCTTGTTTTTTTAATTTTCGTTTGTTTTTTCTTCTATTTATTTGAAGACACTTAATCGACTTTATCAAAGCTGTTATAAAATATTAAGTATCTCGTTCGTTTTTTTCTATAAACAGATACAGCCCGGAAGAACTTCACGCGATGGTGGACTTGAAGCCCGAGAAGAAGGAAGAAGACTGAGTTCTCGTTCGCGAATAACAGAATAAAAGCAAGAAGATAACGAGGAATAAAGAAGAAAGAAGCAACAAGAGCAACAACAACCACAACAACAGCAACAGCAAAAGAAGAAATAATAAAATATTATCGATAACGCATAAAGGCCGAGGTTGATCGGTCGCGTTGTCGTCGTCGTCGTCGTCGTCGTCGTCGTTGTTGTCGTTACGGATCGCGCGTCATCGACCGTGGGACATGGAATAAGAAGATCGTAACGATAAATGAAGAAAAACAACTCATTCAAACGTGTTCGTGGGACACCAGTTTTTTGTCGGTGTCTTCGTACGACGCGTTCGGTTTTAATATGAGACAAGAATAGAGTAAAATAAATTTTTAAATACTGATTGCGAAGAAACAATGAGAGAAAAAAAAAGTAAAAGTATATATATATGCTATGAACAAAAAAAAAGAAGAAAATAAGCAACAAGTACAGGAAGAGACGGGAAGAGAAAACACAAGTCGAATCGGTCGTATGTACCAAAGAGACAGGGTCCGCATACCATTGGTGCCTAAACTATTGAAGAAGCGAGAGAGAGAAAATGAGAAAAACGAATGAAGAAGAAAGGGCGAGGAATAAATACAACGTGAATGGAGAAGAGAGGAAGGAGAAAGGAAAAATACTGATAAAACAATTTTAAGCGAGGAACGAGAAAGGATAAAGTAATAATACGAAATAAAGAAAAGGGAGTAAGAAATAAAAGGAAAAAGCCAAGAGAAAAAGAAGAAAAAAAAAAACAACGTAAATCGTGAATTTGTTTCGAAGTGATTGATTTGCCACACAAGATTTTTTTTAGAGGATATTTATAGGAATGAACTCAACAATTTATACATATTATAAATATATTATACATATATATTTTTAATGTTACGTGATTTCTAAGCACTGTGGCATCGTGCACACAATCGCTCGACGATGCATCTAAATTATTTATGTCCCATCATTTAAATGAACGAAGAATGAAAGATGAAATAAAGGAAGTAAAGAATGTGAGGAGAATGAACAAAAAAAACGAAAGAAAAGAAAAAAAAATAGAAAAAGAAAAATGAAAGGAACATGTGTGTTATATCTCGTTGATAGATGACACGATATGTGATTGTTATTACTCTAATTTTACTACAATAAATCATTATAACTACATTACAAACTTTATACATGTGAAAATTCTCGTGTAGTTTTATTTTCTACCCTAATTATCGCACGATCAATATTTCCTCGATAATTCCCTGCAATTAAAGGTTCCTAAAAAAGGATCTTTGCTCGTGGTGATATAACTAAAAGTTCTAGGTAAATGTAAGCCACGACTCCGTTGGTATTTTATCTCGAAGCGAGCAAGCTGACAATTCGAATCAAGGTAAGTTATCAACTCAGCACGGGAAGACTTCTACTATGACCCTTTGATGCACGAAACAAGATGGTGCTGCGTGTCCGAAGCATAAAATTGCAACTGGGCGTGGTGTTCTCGAGACTTCGCATCGTTCAAGTTGCCAGTCTCGTCATTATCGAAGAAACGAATCCCCTTTGATAATCGAATTAACAAAAATTTTTGTTTCGCGCTGTTCCTATTTTCACACCTAAATCTCCCCAGCTAGTGACGGCCAGTCGCATCGCTCGACAGGATCGCGGAGAGACGTAAGAGGGTGAAATATATTCGTAACAGATCGCGTGTACCGGCGAGATAAAGAAAAAAAGAAAACAAAACAAATAATCGAAAATTCACTAGACGATATCGCTGTCAAAGATTCTAGCAGACGACTTTCCGTCCGTGACACTGTACGCTACTGGAGGTAACCCGTGTTTGTTTCCACGACCCGGAGCAAACATTACCACCAGGTTTTTCAAGACAGAAAGCCTACAGGCTCATTAGAATTGGAAATATGTTACTGACCATTGGACTTGGTTTTGTTACTACCAGCACACCTACGGGCGCTGGCTGAGTCGTTAAAAGTGTTCTGAAATACGAAACGCAAAAGGGAATAAAAAATAAAACGGGTCATCGTCTTTGACGGGAGGTTCGACAAAACGAGGAGTTGTGATTTTTTTCAAGGATGGAACGAAATTGTGAATTCGTCGATTTACTGGCGGATCGAAGGCGTGAATCGGATTTTTTGTGGGTCTCGAGACCGATGGAGCCACTGGTTCCTCATTCGTTGCCACCCGAAGCCAAATATTCCAGGACTAGAGCGATTGAAGAAGCATTGGCTAATCCTAGAGTCGTTCTCACTATCGAATCTCTCGCTGCTGCTCGAAATGTCGACAAATCTGTGCTGCGGAGAGAAGCCTTCGAGATGCTCGAAGAAATGGCCAGTAAAGCTCATCTTCCCACAGTTCGATGGATAGGTAATTTCTACCTATTGGTTCTAATGATTGAATGGTTTTACTTCGGGCATCGTTCGATATGACGAATGTTTTTATATGTCTGTTCTTCGAATTAAGCCATTTCGTTGCTTTTCAGGTCTACTGGTGGTTAAAGTTCTCAAAAGAATTCTCCTGAGCTTCCGGGTCAATCAGAAATATATTTTGGAATTGAGATCGCAGATGAGAGACTCTTCGGTTCAATATGTTTATGCACCAACACACAGAAGTTATCTCGATTTCATACTCATGTCGTACATTCTATTCTCGCACGACATGGCTCTGCCCAACATAGCCAGTGGCATGGATTTTTATCGTATGCAAATTGTCGGTGAATTGTTGAGAAAAACGGGAGCTTTTTATATGAGACGAAGCTTCTCCACCGATGTTTTGTACAAGGAGATATTTCGCGCTTATATATCGTCTCTGGTTGCTCACAGTGACAGAGCCATTGAATTTTTTATCGAGGGAACGAGAAGCAGGAGCCAAAAGAGTCTTGCCCCAAAATATGGTAATTATTCCTTGTTAGAGAAAAATGAAATTGAGTTTTATTGAGAGATTTGCAAAGCAAATCTTGGAATAACATTTCTTTCTTTCATTTCAGGACTTTTAGCTATGATCCTTGAAGGCCTTTTCCAAGGTGATGTGCCAGATATTCATTTTATACCAATGAGCATAACTTACGATAGACCCCTCGAAGAATCGTTATTCGCCTATGAGTTGTTGGGCGAGCCAAAACCAGCTGAAACCACAACCGGACTATTTCGATCATTGTCGATACTTCGAGAACCTCAGGCTCATGGACATGTTCATTTCAACATAGCACCACCTATCTCGGCTCGGGAATACGTGAATACGTCCATTCGCAAAATGTCCGCAATCTCGCCAAACGCTAAATTACCTTCCGAGGTAGTGACGAGCCTTGCATATGCGATCGTTGACACACATAAACGAAATACCGTTTATACACCGTTCAATCTCATCGCTGTGCTTTACAACGAGCGAGTTCAATCGTATCCAGAAAAACCTTATACGATCGACACACTTTCCAAGGATTATTGTTGGCTAAGAAATCTCATGGAAGGGTCGCTCGGAGCGATCGTAGCACCGAAAATCGAAAAGTTGGTAGACCAAACATACATTTAGTTTCCCTCTGACGCTTACAATTAATTTTACAATACATCTTTAGATTCATATCTTTGAAGCAATGTTTGGAGAAATGTACTTGGATTTTTCTTGTTTGCTAAAAAAACTAAAAATGGTAATTCAAGTATTTTCTTTTTGCAGCCCTGCCCAGAACAGTCCGAGAACTGAAACTGACGAGATAATAGAATCTTTGAACGTGCACAAAGATCTCTTAGGTTTTGATGCTAAGACATTTTTAACTCTCAAAGAGAGACATCGAGAAACTCGAATGAATAAGAATCGCAAAGCGAAGGGTCATTTGTTAGAAAATCGAACGATGAGGATAGCCGTGCCAGCTGTTAATCTCGCGATTTACGTTAATCCTACATTGGCGCTATTCGCGAAGCCCGCGATGTGCGCTCTTGCGATTCATCGTGTCGGCGTATCCAGAGGTGAGCAATAATGAAATAATTGTAAGAAACAAACTTATTGCAATGAGAAACTTGTACATTGTTATTTTTCAGAAAATGCTTACCAACAATATTTCCTGCTAAGGTCATTGCTCAGTACGGAATTCGCGGTGCCGTTGGAAATTCCTGAGTCTGTTGTGATTGACGAATGGGACAAGAACTCATCGTTTTTGTTGAATGAAGATTGCGTACGCCTTAAAAACGATTGTTTTATGACGGGTGAAAACTCGAAATTATACGATCTATTGCGCAATCTTATCTCACCATATGCCATTACTGTATACATTGTTTGTACGGTTCTTGCTCAGGTGAGACATGATATACATATTTCCTTATGCAATTCAATGCTCGATTCATTCCCCGACACTTCCCCTAGTCTGTGAAGCGCTTGCTCTTTTTTTGCGAATGCCATTACTTGTAATAATATTCTTGGCTCATATTATTGCAAGTAATGTTTGATTAATTATCATGGTCATCGTTATGGATTTTTAGGTTTATAATGTCCCTGCCCAGTATAAATATCCACATTTGTTTCTACCGTTGAAAATTGATAACTATAAAAATGTGACAACTAAAATATCAACACTTTCATTTATCACCAAAAAAAGGAAACGGAATTTAGTTGTTATGATTAATAATCGTGACTGTTTTGTTCAAGTGGGATGATACGAGCATGGGCGAACGAATCGAGAAGCAGATATTAAAGGAGACACAAAGAAGAACGGAAAGTTTGTTGTTCGAGGAGGACAGTCTAGTTCAACATCCTTACACACTTTCCTTGGATCTTTATCAATCTACGCTAGTCAGTCTTGTCGCATACGGTGCAATACATTCGTCAGGAAGAACGTCGATATACGAGATCGACGTAAAAAAATTATCGCACGTAATCGTAGCTTTGGAAAAAATATTGACGCGACGCTCTCAAGGAACGTACATGGACATAACTCTACAGTTCTCCCGTAATACGGACAATACTCTACAGGCCAAGCTATGAACATAGATTTTTCACACGTTGCGACACAATATTGTAATACTTATATGTATAGTGCAACAATATAAGAAACAAAATTGGGCTCTTGGAAATCTGCATTTTCATTGAAGAGAATTTCTCGTTTGAATTTACCCGCTCGATACTCCCCCCTCTCCTGCCCGAATGCGCCATGTCTGCCAACACTCGAACGAATACCTCCCCTAAGCAACAATCGATCAAAGAAGACACGATACACAGAGGAAAAAAACGCATCGCATATGGCCGACATTGCGGTTACGTTCGACAACAATTCCGGTATTTTGTCTTATGTACAAATATCGTTTCATTGAAAATAAGTGAGTGACACAACGTGATCTTATGAGATGAGACGACTCGATTCAAAAGAAGGTTGGGGTGCCGAGAGACTCGAGGCTGAATTAGAAGCGGCTCGTGACGGTCTTCGAGGTTTGGATCGGGATATCAGAAAAATTCTTGGTCGGGAACTTCCCGATGGTGAAAATGGACCCGCACAAACTCCGCCCAGGTTTGTTTTTCTTTCAAATTTGTCGTACAATCTGAGTTTTTATTCATCAACGGGGTAGTCGACGATTTATTAATGTATAGTGAAAAACTTCTCATTAGTTTTTGTGTTTCTATCTCCACAACTGAAAAAAGCTAACCTGAACGGAAAAATAAGATTCGTCGGTAATTCGTCGAAATCTTATAAATACGCAGTGAACAAATTAAGTTTAATGATTTTATTGTTTATAGTCACAGAATATCACAGAAAAAGCCTCTACAAGAGGACCGCAAAAGAGGAGGTTTGGATTTTGGAAATAATGATCAGTCGGGTGGTAGAAGACGCTGGCAAGCACCTGCGGGTGAGCCTAAAACAGTTTTCAGTCGTCTCAGTGCAAAAGTTCCTTCAAATCCTGACGACAGTGCTGACGAGGATGATAATGCAATCAAGGTAATTTTAACAAATGTCGAACTTCAGTCGATGTAATAAATTCATTCTTCCAATCTGTTATTAGCAAATGCAAGATTACAATCTTGCGTTTGCTGATAACTAATAATTCAACAAATTCCATACCAAATACATTCTCTTTTATTTTCAATAGAGTCAGATATCTAAGAAATACAAAGATTTTGTTAAAACAAATTTTCCTCCACAATGAAGCTGGATTTATCAATTCTCCGATTAACTTTCCTTTCTTTATTCTAGCCAGCAGTTCCCTCCAGAGTAATAGCAACGCCCAGAGAAGTTCCATCACGGCAGGAAGTTATAAGACGAGAAAGAGTAGACGAACGAAGTAGGCAGAGGAATAAACGAATGTTTGGTGCGCTACTTGGCACTCTTCAGAAATTTCGACAAGAGGAAACTAAACTGAAGGCTAAAGTGCGTGAATTCCTACTGATTTCAATACGAACTTGATATTACGAATTCGAATCTTACGATATTTTTCTTCTCAGGAGGACAAAAAAGCCGAAGTCGAGGCTCGTGTGGAGGAAGCAAGAAGACGTGAAAAGGAGGAACTCAGGCGAGAGAGGCAGCAATTATTTCTATCGCGAAAGCGACAATTGGCCGAAGTAAGAGCTCTCGAGGCTAAATTAGCGAGAAGCAAACAATTCCAGGAATGGAGGGCTGTGCAATTACCACTTGCGTCTTTCATCAGAACTAGGGCACAGCCTTCGATATATTATTTGCCAAAGCGCAAGCATCCTCGGACCGATGCTCTCCTCGAGCAATGCGCCAAAGAACTTCATGGTAAAAATTCGACAAGACAAATGTGATTTTTAAAATCCCTGTTACTCTGAAAATATGCTAAATATTTTCTCCTTTTTTTCCATCGCAGAGGAGGTCGAGCGAAGAGAAAAAGTTCTAGCCGACGAGCTGGAATTGATCGAATCACAGGCTGGTTATGGAAAGCACCAGCAGCAATACGATGGCATTGCCACGACCGTTCAAACGATCGAAACTTCGCACGTCGCGATGGAAGAGGGCGAAGAAAACCGTGATCCAAATCCCGAGCCAAAAATCACCAACGAACAATTAACGACGAAGATGGATCAGTCGCCTGAGATAACGACGAAGCTAGAGAACGACGAACCACCTTTGTCGGTAGTGGAGAACGACGAGATCGTCAAGCCCAAGCACGAGAATGACAAAATGGAAGAAGATCCCGAACCCGCGGATGAAGAGGAGGACGAGATACGAGTTCGAGTTCAAGAAGACGAGAACAATGGCTAGCAATTGGTCCTCTCTCACCAGCGTTGTATATAAATATTACAATGTTCGGGAACACACATCGTGTCCCGAAAAACCAAGAAAAGGAGCGAATCGAGATTTTCTATTATCATCGTCGCACCGAGTCGAAATGACAATCGCCGCTCGACATCTACGTAAACAAAACGCGAGATAAGAAGAGTTATCGTACCACAATTCTCGTCCGGTTATAACTCTCATCCTCGATTTTTCATTTATTATCCACCATCTCGTATACAGCTTTCTCTATTCTACCAACGAATTATACTTCTCGTTTTTAACTCAAACAGTCTCAAAAACCTTGTTAAGCGTCTCGCCCTTATAAGGCCGTTGTCGATAGCTGATATCTTGCAGTACGAATGAAGGAACAAAAGAAAAATAAATATAATGTTTTTTTAAAAAAAGAAAAGCTATCTTTAAAATTAATGATCGTCTCGTCGAGACCATCGTCCTTTTAGAGTTTCAAAGTATCGGCTTCCAATGTATAGTACAAAGAACAGCGTTCGAAACACGGCGCGATAAATATCACACACGTTTAACATACATAAGAAAAATCAAGATGGAATAATACCAATGAAACAAATTTCCAAAAAAAAGAAGTTAAAGAAAAAAAAAACCCGCTTTTTTCACGGACTACTGCAAAAATGCTTTATACTCCATAAACGTCGAAATAAAAATTGAATTCAATTACAGCATAACGAGCCGGAACTTTCTTCGCACACACATTAATTATAATCCAAACCTCCCATCGTAGCGCATAAATACCCGTATATTGTACCTGTTATATATTATAGCACAGCCAATTTCCCACTAATATTCGTTACGGCGAAACTGGCGTATTTCAATCAGACTATTTGGCAAAGCTAGCCGGGATTTCCTACGACTACTACGAAAAGCACAAACGGCCAACGACCGAGGGAGGTTTTCACGATGCTCTGGATCGTTTGCAACATTTGAAACAGAATGAGCGTACAGCCCCAGTACTGTAAGTACCAAAAAAAAAGCTCGTCGCTAGAAGAAAGTTTCCATACGAAGATGGAAAACTGTTTCTCGCGGGTAAACACGTGTGTCAAATACAAGTTTGATTCTTCGCGTTGTAATTTTCGTCTCAAAGTGTCGATAAACGTTGAACAAGAGTATCGAAGCGAAACTCGAGGGAAATAACGAACGGGGTAACAGTATTTGCGTATTCCGACCCTGAACGTTAGTCGCGAGCCATTAAGCCGCCACGCCATGCCAGCAGCCATAAGAGTATCACGGATTTGAGACGCTGTCCCCACCCCGCGAGTCGCTCAGCATCGCGCGAGCGATAGTTTCACCCTACTACTTACAATATACATATACATATTCTCAAGCGTCTCGTACGAAACGAGAAAGCATGGAAACGGCGCGTGGTGCGGTACGAAATACTCACTTTCTCGCATCCACGAATTTCGCTTGTATAAATTTACGATCCTCGGTACGCTCTTACATCTACAAACGCGCAAATGTATATACAAAATTCTTACATGTATAAATTTTCAGATTCGTCGTTTCCTAACTGTGTTCTCTCATACGCCGAATACACACGGGTCTGCAAAATTCGTACAAGTACACGTGTATGCATTTACGTATAAATAGCTATCTGGCAGCGTTATATTACGTGCTAAACGAAGCCCTCGCGGCTTTTTGGTTTCTCTCGATTCTCGTGAGACTCGAACGAATCGCAAAACGTGACGAAGCTTTACCAATGGCTTCTCTCTCTCTGTGTCAAGAGATATTTTATCGTTTGAGTTATCAAACCATCTTCGCCCCATGAACATTTTGCTATATACAAGTATCGCTCTTCTCGTTACTTTGCATGGAGTAAAGGGGTGCAAAATTTGGATTTGTTTTTTTTCTCTTCGATTCTTGGAAAATTGAACTTGTCTCTGTTGAGCAAACGAGAGCACGCCCCTTTATGTGCGTGAGTACATGTTCAAGCAAGCGTCTCGCATTCACGTGTATTATACGTCTATGTATATTTCTTTGTACATTTGTGTGAGAGTACCGGCGGCCATCGGTTATAAAACGTAAGCGTGGCTCTTCTCTCTCGCTCTCTATAACGTAAATTTAGAATTTTTGGGCTTGTAGCCAGATAATTCCCTGCTTCGCGGTGTGAAACGTCCTTTGCTCATTTCATACTCAATATCCCATAAACCATTTCTCACTAGAGTAACTCGCACCTCGGTAACGTCAGCTCTCCTGGTCTCGTACGCGCGTTCCGTGCGTTAAACCCGCGATTATCTGTGGAATTGTATCTCTCGCTATAAGGATAGTGCATCGCGGGGGGAGAGCAACAGTCGAGGAAGAGTGGGGATACGCGTGACAAACGCTCGTTGTTCAACGAGGTGGGACAGGCGTTTCGCAGCTCGTAACAGTGAGCATAAAGTGACCATGGCTATTCGTCATTGGTACTATTTTGTTTTATTAATATACGTTTTAAAGCATTACCGACGAAGCAAGCAATCGAATAAATCAACGTCGTTTTAATATTGTATCGTCGAAATGAAATAAAAATTGATGAAGGATTTAAAGATTCGAATTTAAACAAAAACAAGAATTGCGAATTTCGTCGATGATGCTAAAATTATTTCGTTCTCTGTGCATTGAGAATTCTACCGAGACATTAATCTAGCAACGATCGAGCATTAATCTCTCTCTCGCTATTGGTTTTTACAACGTAGATCGTTTATGTATATATCTACTTATGTATCTATATAGATATAAATATATCTACGCACTTGTGTGAATATTAAATATATTCAGCGTATCGAAGCGTGGCGAATGGCGCTCTGGCATTTAAATCGCCGTGTAATATTTGTTTTTCTCTCCGTTCTCACTGTCTCTTTCTCTCTCACACGAAGGTACGATCGCCCGTTATAAATCGTGTGTCTGCCAATTGTATGATAATTTTACTAAACGTTTTGTGCACGTAGAACATCCAAAACGCATGTGTGTGTCCGGTGTCGTGTGTATGCGCGACTAGCGGCGAAACGAGCCAATTGTCGTCGAAGCGCGAAGTGGTACGCACGACTTGAGGAGCCGTGTCTCGTGCAATGCGTATCACGTTGAGGGATCTGGTTCGTTACCGACTCGAGACGGAGAGAGAAATGAAAATGTGCTCAGCCTGAAATTTACTTCTTTCCACTGTACGGCAGGTGTGCTTTAGTGCTTGCAGGT
>JAPYZU010002249.1:0-14630 GCA_030523005.1 Tryphoninae sp. B BG-2022a | reverse complement strand
AATGCACTTTCGACGCGAAGATAGTTTTACAATGTTATAAATACATGAATCATTTAAACGATATGTAAGAATGCCATTTCATGATAATGTTATGTTATTAAAAAATAGCCATGATTTTCATAGCACATTGAAAAAAATTCATCAAGATTTCAAAGTAAGGAGACTGCAATAAAATTTTCACTGCGACAAGACATATTTTTCCACAGCGATAAAGAATAGTCATTGTCACATAAGATTTCAATATACGGGACTACAAAAGGCTTGGCTGCGCAGTTAAACCTTGCGCTGGATGTATGTAGCATAAAGCTAGAAGCACAGACAAATAAAATAAACAGTGAAAATAATTTATAATTTATCGCGTCTCACATTTTTATATTTTCAATATTTTCAGATTGGTTTGAGTGAAAGAAAAAAAAATCAATGAGCTGATAAAAAAATCTTACAAGATTCTAATATAAGGGACAGTCTTCCATCCCTGTGAAAATATGTGTCTTACTGCAATGGAAGTTGTATCGCAATCTGGTACTTCGAAATGCTGAGTGATTTTTTTAATGTACCATGAAAACCCTATGATTTCTTTCTATTCTCATTTACACCACTGTGGAACAAATTCGCTTGACATATAAAATGTATTACAGTTTCTTATTTCGTAATCTTGATAGATTTTGTTAATGCGCTATGAAAATAATAATTTTTTTAAAAATTAGGAATATCACAATATGTAATTCTACTTCCATAGAGTTGGCACAACTTTGACAAATATTTTGAACATTTTATCTCGTGAATCGTCTGGTAAATTTTCCAATATCGAAATCTAACGAAGACCATTTTTTTATAGTTTAGTTTCCTCAAATAAAACCATGATATGCAATTACAGGTTATCTTTTAATATTTCGGAAAGAATTAAACCTGTAAAAAAATATTTTATATAATAAAACTGATTTTTTCCGTTATTTCCGAATTATGCCACATTAACTTTGTCACATTAACTTTCATTCTATTTCACATTTTTATGGATAAAAAGTAGTGTGTCGAAATTTCACGAATAAAAGGGTTTTTTTTCAAGTACCATCGTCAACAATGAGATATTTTATTTTTCGACAGTTGGAAGCCGACTTCAAACAAATTTACCCGGAAGACAAAACTTCTTTGACAACTGGGAAACATCTCGGAATCATCTCATCGATACAATTCGAAACAGCCAGAAGATAACATCTGTGATGGACAATGCTCTTGCCTTGCTGCTGCCGACTCTATTTAATAACAGAAATATTCTTTTTAGCAGAAAAACATTTGAACTGTATAATTGTAGAATTATTTTTCAATTTTCTTATTTTTTAGATCAATTTTGTAGAATTTTGTATTTTATTATAAATAAAATATTATTTATTATTATTATTAATATTAAGAATGATTTATTATGATTATTGATGCTATTGCATACTAGCTTTTTACGAAAAATGCAGTATATAGAGATTTTAAGGATTTCAAGTTTGTCCAGGTAATTTTTACTGTAGACTTCAATTTTTTTAGCCAGTCCATTGAAATTTTTATCGTTATGTGTCGGAAATTTTTCACAATACGTCGCAAAAATTCTACATGAGAATTTTTTAGAATTTTTACTGACAAATTGTGAGAGGAATGTAAAAATTATACTACGTGCTAAAATTTTTACATGGCTGCAAGTAAAATATTTGAAACTAGTGTCAATTCTTAGCTGTGTGTGCATTTGTTACCGGGTTCATGTTTTTAATGTTTTAATTTTTACCAAGATTTCGCTGTAAAAATTAATAAGAAATTCTCTCCGTGTAGGTAAACTATTTCCTAACAATTAAAATAACTGCTAATAATATAAAATAATAGTTTTTCCTTTATTGCGTTATGATAGGGCACATGATCTATTTTTATGAAACATTTTTTTTCGTTATTGAATTCAATGTTAGGGCCCTCCCGTTAAATTGGCGTATGAAACTGCAGAAGTAAGTTAACGATAAGAAACAGAAAACATTATAATGTTAATATTTAATATCTCTCCAACAAAATTCACAATTTTTTAACAAGAAATAATATTTCAGGTTTATCGATAACATTTCCTTCCACAGGTATGTTTACAGCGAAAATCTAACGAGCTGCTCTCTCAATCGAGGCGAGATGACAAGGTCTTACCTGTAACACCGAATATCATTTATCTGGTCAGTTCAACTGGCGTGATCCGGGGCTTACCACTTTGTCCTTCCCACTCATTAAGCGTTTGTTTTTAATGTCCAAATTCGAGTCGAAATTTGCTGCTTTCAACCTTCCAGGCTCTATTTCCTTTGAAGCGATTGAGCCGCCACCTTGCCCTCAATGCACATGCGCCCTCAAGCTCGAATTTGGTGTAATCGTGAACCTCCACAACTTACTCACAATCCCAATTGCGAGAAGGATTTAATATTAAAAACATCTAAACTCATACTAGGGACTGGAGGTCGACATTATTAAGAACTAAAAAGTTCTTGTTCAATTTTCATTCTCTAAACTCAACTACATATTTTGATTATCCGTTATAAGCATCGGTATCTCATATTTTCAGCAGAAATTACCTAGCACTTCGAATATAAGTTACTGACATGGACCCAATGACAATTTCTTTGAGCATCTGTGCAATTAGCATAAGTGTTTTCGAAGCACGAGCATAATTTTAATTATTAGTCAGAAAAATTACTACCATCGTTAGAGGACTTGGCCCATTGAGTCTTTTGATAGAAAAAAACTTGACCATTCTGCGCTGTTCCTACCCTTATCGCAGGCTTCCCAAATCAGGGTCATAACTTCTTGCGACAGTAAAAAAGAAACAGTTAGTTGCGGCATAGTTTTCTGCAGTGCTAGTTGACGGATTTGACAAAAAATGACAAACAAAATTCTTCGAAAATTTTGCCAACCTGTTTTCACAGTGTCTTATTTCGTCAATGTTCAGAAACAAGATTTTAAATCCATTTGATTTAAAAGAAAGAAATCAAGCAAATTCCGTCTAATCCAGACAAATATCCGACGGCATAAATAATACACGTATAGGTACCTACTTTGATTTTTCATTTATCGCGCACGTTAGAGATTCAAGCGCTGCGGCGATATCTGCCGCACTTAAGCATGCAATGGATGATGCAAGTGATAAAATATCTTTAAAGTAGCGATGAGTCACGAGTCTATTATAATACATGGATAGAAAGGTAGTATGGGTATATGGGCGGCAGAGAAGAATAGAGAGAGGGAGTGAAAGATGGATAGGAAGAGGGGTGTGGTTCTAACCATACGCGTAGTGTGAGTCACGCCCCAAGTAATATTACGATGACAGTAATTGCTGCTTTGATCAACGTGGCGCTGACCACGAGTATGTAGGTATCCTACGAGGGGCAGGTGTTCGTAGACGGCGGCGAGGGGGAGGGAGTCATATAACTATGAAATAATAATGGTAGCAAAGCCGCTCGAAATGGAGGACGGGAGTTCAACCAAAATCTGACATTTTCACGATACTGTTCTGCTCGTTTTCACCTACGGGCTTTTAGCAGATAGTGAGTGGCAGAGAACGTGCTTCGGCGCGAGTGATACGGATAACTAGACTAGGTATTTTGTCAAGTGTCTGCAATATTCGCTGCGTTAAAAAACAAATATTATCAGCATGGCCAAAGTTTTGATGCAAATTATTTTCGAATTGATATATAACATATCTGTCATCGGTACCGAATAACTGAAATGGCATTTTTTGCAGAAAGTAAAACCAAACTTCAAACTCCATTTATTGTTTTTTAACAGAAATTGCTTTCACTCCAGTTTTATTGAAAATGAAAATGATGTCAATGAAAAAAGCAGATTTACACAGTTTTTAAAATACCACAAACATATATTCTTGTTCGTTGGACTCTTTTTGATGCTGGTTAATTTTTTTTGTTTCATCCCGTCCTACAAAGGTGAGGATCGCTCCGCGCTAATGTCAAAGAGAAATATCTCTTTCCCAAGGGTTTTTTATTTGTCGAATAAATGACAGTGTTTACAAACAATTTTCAAGAAAATTGATCAGTACAGGTTCTTTGTAAATCAACAATTTATAATTAAAATTTGAAAATCTTATAGAAATACGGTTTGACAATTTTGTTTGATATTTCTTTTTTTATTAAAAGAACGTTAAAAGAAAAAACTTGTTAAAAATTTACTATTTCAAAATATCGATGGGCGAAAAAAATTTTTTAAAAATCAGGGCCGCCTCTTTCGAACAATATTAGAACATAATAAATTGGTACAAAAATCAAAAATATAAAAGGTAAATGGTGTCCGGTTTTGCGTGCAATCTTTGACGTTGAACAAAATCCGAAACAGTCACCTTTGCAGAATTACTTAAGATTGAAAATTTTTCAATCGCAAGTAATTTTATTCTCATATACACCTTCGAAGCATCCATCATCGTGAGTTAATGACTCAATGAGTCAGGTAGCCAGCAACGGATTGAATTAGTAACCGAATGACTTCCCAGAATAGAAAGTATTCAAAATGTTAGAAAACGCGACGCTCATGTTTGATGGATAAGCTCTGTGAAATACTCGTATCTCGTCAATACCGCAGTTTGATTAAAATTGCGAATGTTTAAAGCAATTCCATATGTTGTGCAATCTTTTGGAAAACGTATTTATACCTTGCTTTATCAATCAGAGTTGAAGTAAATTTAATTGCAACATAACTTATCGTCTTTCGATGACCTTTGATATTTTAAAAAATGAGTTAAGATGGATACTCAATCCTGAGTAGCTATCGTGTACTAATACATCTTCTTGCAGCCCGATTGAGTGTCCTACGAGTATTCCCCGAGCTACTGGTAATATCGAATGATTCGATTATCGTACCATTGGAAATGTTGCGTTGAAATGGTCAAATGTGTAGTACGATTCGATATCCTCTGATAACAAAGGCGCTCTATTGGAAAAAATAGTTAAAGAAGAAATGAGACGTTCATGCAAAGACTTGAATCAATGATAAAGTAGTAAGTGTAATTTAATATTAGTTACTATTACTCGATATTATGAAACTTTATTCGGCGTAGTTTAGATGTTCTTCCATGAAAAGATAGAGCCCTTAAAATCTGTAGTACGAAAATGAGCGCCATTGTAAATGAATTTGCGATACATTATTTATTTATTCGCCTTTGTTATTTTACTATCGCGATCTAAGGTCAACATCCATTGAATAATAGCATTGTTAGAGCGTACTATTCTTGAACTCAATACATGCGATTCATCGTCGTTGAGTTTACATTCATTCCGCAAAATTTTCACGAAATACTGGAACGTGAGATTTTCAATGAATCTTCATTCGAATATCAAACCATGATTTTTCATAACAAATTAAGGATTATACATATGCAATATTATATTGATGTTAATCTTGGCATAAAGTGTTTATAAATGTAATCTTCCTTTTTTTATATCGTTTTCTCACAGAGGTTTTTACAAAAATCAACGGAAATACTGAAGATTTTTAAGGTTTTAATAACTATATATAAAAAGTGGAGATGCAGAAATCGGAGAAGGTAAGAGTCCGATCCTGGCTGAAGTAATCTGAAACGCTGCACAGACTTTTGAATTCAAGCTTCGAAATTACGCAACAATATGAAATTTATATGTTCCCGATAGGTTTCGTATAATGTAGATAGGTGCCAAATGGCACAAGGAAGAACAAGAATAAAATCTGAAAAGGATGAGCCACGATTTATTTTATTTACAGTATAATACGCCAGGAAGAAAACATAATATCATTTTCATAATGGCTCACGCGAGGAGTGTTGACGCGATGGTTTGAACTATTTGCGGCGAAATGAATAAAAATTTATGAGCAATTTACGAAGCCTCTACCCCCGCTGTGCCGCGGTTGCATTTTTGCTCGCTATATAACCATTCTATGTAGCCCCGGAGATGTGTTCTCGGTGCCGCCGACGCCGCCGTCACCGCGGGGGCGAGAGGGCCGAAATCCATCAATTTATTCCGAAGTGCTCGTTTGGTGCCAGGCTACAAAATCGCCGCGGCGAAGTTCACTTTATGAAGCTAGAATAGATTAATGCCCTCGTTTGTTCGGTAATGGCCCCGATAAATAATCTTAATAGCCATTGCGACTATAAAGATATTCGATGGTATAACCAGGCGGCTGCTCTCTTTTATACGCTTGTTTTTCCCGCTATCTCTTTTCCACCGCCTCTCGCCTCTCTACCTCCTGCGAAATTCTCGACGTCCCCATCGCTTTTTCTCATCGTCTTGTACTTCGTACGAGCGAGCACTCCGTATACCCCGCATGTTCTCATGTACGGACTATCGAACTCGTTTCCCGATGTTCCTGCCGTATTACAACGGTCATAGGAAAATGAATTCAAATTTATGAGCACTTCTGACATATTCGCGCATCACCCTAACGTCATCTCCAACGAAAATTACTTTTGTGCGTATCTGCTAGTTATTGAAAGTAATCAGTTCGAAATTTAATTAACTTATCGTCTTATCCCAGCTAACATTACGATCCCTTCTTGAATATGAGGCAGATCCTTTCAATTGAAAAGTTTGTAAACTTTATCTTAAAAAGTAGTCAGCTTCAGGTGTCTACTATCGGCTCAGATATAAAGGTTATGTTTAAATACAATTGAAGAACTATATAATAGAATCATAAGATTTGACTTACCGATGGAATATTAGAAAATCATACTGTGTTTCTAAGATCCCAATCCAGTTGGTCTTTAACATCCTAAAAAGTCAATATTTGGGTGATCCACACATGAAGTCATGCATGGACCTATGGTTGATACGTTTTCCATTTCAATGTCAATTTCAAGGCAATATACAATATACATGAAGTGATCATCATGCAAATTAAATCCACGGAGGTTGGATTTGAAGTTTTGACTGTTAACACGTTGAAATCTAACAACATTTATAAAATGTAATTCCATACACTTCCTTTCAATATAATTTCAGTATAACTATACTGTGGCTAATGTACGGATGATGTTTCTGCAGTTGACGTATAATTACCCGTTACACCTATAAATGATGAACAGTTATATACACCAAACCCTCTATTACTTGTACATATGTACGTTGCCAGTGGGATGTATACAGCGAAATAGGAATATAATTAATCACCTTACAAGCATGAAAGCTGGAATACCATTTCTCAGAGGTTGGGCTTGCGTGGGGGAGAGCGACCTAGGAGCTTTAACTATCCTGGCCGATGTTATCCTTTAGGACCTCTCTCAACGACATTGTCACCATAAACCTATGCAATATGGCTTAGGCGCAACTGCACGAAGCTGTCGATCGTGCAACAATACTATAACTACTCATACAGATATGTGAATATCCAAGCGGATTTTCCATACCTTTTTACATTCTACAAATTTGATCATTGCAGATTTGCATAAAACTGCGATAGCTTTTATCGTGCAAATTCAAGAGCAATTCACAAGTTTACGGTTTATTTTATTTCGATGTAATTTCGAAGATGATGATCGTCCAGTAACAAAATGTATCGGTCATCTCTAACTACGGAACGACTAAAAAATGCGATAGCATAATACCGGAAATATTTTCGAATGGGGCGATTGCCCATTTTACGCACTGACCAAATAAAATGTAATTAGCAAATTAATAAAATATAATAAATATTAAAACATATAATAATTATAATGATAACTTATTCTTCAATAATCGAGCCTCATTATTGAGAGCGTTGATTAATTAATAGATGAACCGATGGACAGAAATTTATGGTACGGCATGGTATGATATATTTATGGTAATTTTTTATTCTGTTATCCTGTAGATTTTTTACAAAAGCCGGAGGTCTCGTTCCTTGGATATGGTAATTCTATTTTATATTTCAGCCCCGAAAATACACTCTAAAAATTACAAACAGGTTTTCCCATAAATCTGCAGAGACATCTCAATTTCATTAACCGCTATCAAGACACACGCGACAAAAAGGCAAAGCTTCACTCAATTTCAGAATGTTCACAGTAACAGGATGAAAAAATGAGCGAGGAAGCCCCGTATGTGTACATGTATATGTATACGAATGAATAGATGCTGAAGAGCGTGACTAGCGAGTCCTCGACGGCCGTCTGCCAACATTCGGCAGAAATAAGGCTGGTAATGCGTCAGTGAGCCCCGCCGTCGGTCGCTCTTGCCCTCGCTCTTGTCGGGATAGCACTTAACGCCGTAAAGTTGTTTGATGGTGCCGCTATCACCCCTAACAGTTCCTAACAGTTCCGAGACTCACCTCACCACTGCCATTCGCAACCACCAGCATCATCACCACCTACTCTTCGGTGCTATATACGACGTGTAGATATACACACGCGCACATATACCTCGCGAAAGCGAATGGAACCACGCAGTCGATGTGCCGACATTGCAGCTCTCGCAGAACCGTGAGTTATTCACTTAATGCGGCCATTACGCGCTCCGCGATGGTACTTCATCCTGATTTACTTGACAAACATTTATTACTTCTATCTATGTTTGAGATGATAAAGCCCTCCACCACACGTCTCCAGTGCAGAGATACTGCTCCACCCCTTTGCCTTCGTATTCTAACATGCCCTGTTCCCGCAGAATGTGTGCGTGTATGCCGGAGATCGGGCGAATGGGCGAGTTACCGATGGACGGATGCGTTGAGCTCATTCAGCCATTAATGGCCGAGTCATTCGGCACCAAATTTTTCGCCTCTCCCCCGTTTTTTGAACTTTATTTCGAAACATAAAAATAGATTAGATGGAACGTTGGATTTTATTACCATCCCATCGGTTCTTAATAAAATCAAGATTGTACCATTTCATTTATAGCAAGAGTAATGTTAAATATTTCAGCTTTTTCCGTCCGAATAGGGATTTATAAAGAAGCATATAACTAAGCTTCCTAACTTAAAAAAAAATGATATTTTTTGGAACCAGTATGGCGAAATAAGTTTTAACCTTCAAAATGCAACGGTCTAGAAATCCTCTGAGCGAGATTTTAGTAATACACTAGGGATTCGTCAAGTGGCTCCGAGTTTAACGCTTTCTCGAGCGCAACCATTATTTACTGTGTAAAGCTTACATACATATATGATAAAGAAAACTTGTTTTCCCGTACATCTCAGTATGATTGACGAATTTAACCAAAATACCTCATAAGATTCAAGGTCATTTTTATGCCACCTAAGAAAATTGAATAAGGCTGCATAAGATTGCATTGTTCTATTCAGAAGGTCGAATTGTATAAAAGGGGTATTACCTTTCGTAAGATGACGTATTGCGATGGGAAATTCATATATTTAAGGTGTCTGCCCACTATACCGAATCATACCATGACTGTGCTACGAACGTATCAAGCACGGAAAAAAATACGATACGGTCTACTATTCTCACAAGACCGTTCTGTCACCGACTAACACCGTCGCTTGTTATATTTCCGCCGACAATCCTTGAGGGCCCGTGCATAGCACGCGGCGGTGTTGGTGGGCGACGGAACGGTCTAGTGGGCATAGTCTAATACGTTTCAATACAAAGAATATTTCTTTGCTTGATACGTTCCTAGGGCGGTCATGGTATGATCCCGTGTAGTGGGCAGACACCTTTATGAGTTGAGATTCAGTCATTTTTTAAGTTATACTTCTTTACACGGGTTAAGGCGTCTGCCTACTACACCGGATCTTACCATGACCGTGCTAGGAACGTATCAAGCAAAGCAATATTCTTTGTATTGAAACGTATTAGACTATGTCCACTAGACCGTTCCGTCACCAACCAACTCCGTCGCTGCCATGCATGGACCGTCAAGAATTGTCGGCGAGAATATAGCACGCGACGATGTTGGTCGGTGACGGAACAGCCTAGTGAACATAGTAGACCGTATCGTATTTCTTGCCGTGCTTGATACGTCCATATCATGGCCATAGTGTGATTCGGCGTAGTAGGCAGACACCTTTAGGCAGTTCTGATTGGAGCGTCGACTGAGATGCTGTTCACATTATTTCTCGTTCTTCATATTATTTTTACTTATATTTCGACGATACATATTAATGTACAAAATTCAATACTCAAACTCTGTACAATCATGCATTTTCACGCGAATTTCCAAAAGCTATTCAAATTCCATTCGATTACAAGAAAAGGAAAGGCCAAGGCCAAGGCCGTGATCAAAACGGCTGCGCACCAAATATTTTATTATGGAAAAAAACCCATGCATTAGTTGCCAGGAGTCACATGTTTTAAGACGGGTTAACTCTTTGGTTTTTCCGCATAATTCAGATTGTCTTCGTCCACTACTTCAAACTCGATATCAGTATCCTCGTTCAACCAAAGCTTCATGACATCTGTTGCTGTCGACGTCGCCCTCTCGATCAACTTGAGCTTTCTTTCACTTTTTATTGAAACTTCGACGATTCTCCTCTGGCATTTTAGCAATATTCTCCTTAGCAGGAATCCGTAGTTAATTACGATCTTCTTGGAAACATACGGCCCATTCGTTTTCGAGTAATTCTCGGACGTTATCATCGTGGCGCAATCGCGTGTGAGTTCCGAATAGTAGGTGGAATGGCGTTGTAGAAATACTCCGGTGTACCGTCATATTGAGACATGGTTGTGCAATATTCAGGTACCGATACCATTCTTCAGACTTCGGGGCTGTCAATTTCGTTAACAGCGGAATGAGCGTCCTGTTGACACACTCAACTTGTCCGTTGGCTCGTAGAATCCTTGTCGCAATTAAAATATGATGAATACCCTGGTGTTGACAATAATCTTTAAATGCTCCCAACGTATACGCTGTGCCCCTATCAGAGATGACTCTCCTCGGATTTCTGAATACAGTTGCTTACTTTCGGAGATGGTCCAAAATTTCAGATGTTTCCGTTGACTTTGATGAGTATAGCCACACGAATTTGCTAAATCCATCCACCACCACTAAAATGTACTTGTAACTTTTCTTTGTTGTAGCGAGCGGCCCTAAATGATCGATATGAAAAGTGTCGAGTGTTCGCCTTTTCCGATCGAAGATAGAAAGCCGTCCTGTTTTCCCTGTTTTTTGTTCGGCTAATATGCAGTCAATACAATTATGAACGATCTTTTCAATCTTTGCACGTAGGTTTGAAACTGAATAGTCTAATCGGACGATTGCTTCTGTCTTATTCACGAAAAAATGCCCTCGTTCATGAGCTCTTCTGATGATCTGTGACTGCATTGTCTTCAAGACGACTAAGCGGTAGTCAATCATCTTTTTCGTTTCTTCATCGTCGTGTTGCACTTTTCGCAGCCGAATCGTTAATCCATCGTCGCTTTCATCGCGAAGCAAACATACTGGCAGTGGATTTCTGCTTAACGCGTCTACATGGCACATATTTTTGCCTGGACGGTGCTCTATTTCATAGTGAAATTCTTCCAGAAGAAGCGCCCATCTTGCCACGCGTACACATACATCCTTTTTCCCCATTGTCAAAGTAAATGCGCTGCAATCCGTAATGATCTTAAGCGATATTCCTAGTAGGTAGACCTTAAACTTTTTTAAGGATCTGACGATAGCGAGTACCTCGAACTCATAACTCGTGTATTTTTCTTCTGAACGAGTAGTTTTACCACTTGCGTAATAAATTGGATGCATAACACCATCGTCACTACTTCGTTGCAAAAGTATCGCCCCGTACCCATACATGAAGGCATCGGTGTGCAATTCGTTTTCTGCCCCGATTCTATAAAGACTCAACAAGGGTCTGTTCGCCAGAATCGACTTTAACCGATAGAATACGTCTCTTTCTTTTGCCCCAAACACGAACTTTGTATCAGCTGTTAATAAGTTGACCGCGGCCGCGCAATGATAGAATACCCCGGTACAAATTTCCGGAAGTACCAGGTTAAACCTTAAAAAACGACTGAACCTGTCGAACGCTCGTAGGTATTGGAAGCCCTTTTACAATACCGGTCTTATGACCTGACGGCTTAATGCATCCGTTTTCAATCACATGGTCCAGACATTCAACTTTGATGTGCAAGAAACGACATTTTTTCCAGTTTGCGATTAGGCCATTTTGACTAGCTGCGCTTAGAACACGCTCGACATTATTTAACCCGGCTTCACAGTCGGCCGATGGAACTATCAAATCATCCATATATGTTAGCAGCACGCCATCGCGAATGAGCTCTTTGAATGCGGCATTAATAAATTTCTGAAAAATCGCAGGTGAATTGCAGAGACCAAATGGTACTCTTAAGAACTCATAGTGGCCATCGGAAACTATGAACACCATGTAGTTTCTGCTTGATTCTTCAATTCGCACATGAAAAAATCCGTTTTTTAAATCGAGTGTACTAAACACCCTTGCACCTTGCAACGCATCAAATTGGTCGTCGATCAAAGGAAGGGGATAACGATCTTTAATAATTTTCTTATTGAGCAATCTGAAGTCAATACAGTCTCTTACTGCCGTCCTTTTTATTTACTAATACGACCGGACTCGCGTAATGAGAATCGGATGGCTGTACGATGGCATTCTCAAACCACTCGTCGATTTGCGCATTTACCTCACTTTTTTGTCTGCCGTGAGTCGTCTCGCTCGCTGATAAATAGGTTCTTCGTCCTTCAAAATAAGTCTCATCTTGATATCCACTTCGCGCATTTATTTCGGTTTGTAGTTGTCGATGAGGCTTTGAATTGCTTGCCTTTACTCATTTTGAACATGAGACAAATCTCCTATGTTGACTTCTTGATTCACATCAATTTGACAAATTTCCGCGTGGTTATAATCGTCGTCGCTCAACGGTTTGATAATAGATTCTCCGCGTTTAATATTCAACTCAATTGTATCCAGAAAATCTTTGCCGATTAATAATTTGTAAGTCGTGAGTTCGTCGGAAACAACATTAATTGGTATCACGTACGAATTTCGTTACATCATTCTCGAATGGTGTTCCATCATTCTTGAGTCGTGGGGAACCGATTTTTATATATTGGTCCGCGCGCATTATTGTAATATCACTACTCGTATCTACAATACCTTGAACCGCAATATCGTTGACACATACGTCTTTTACCTGCTTACGACACTCTGCTTGAGTAATCGTGCAAGTATTTTTCATTTCATCGGCTTTCTTTAAACAATTTCGTGAAATGTGGCCGTACTGATTACATTTAAAACATTTGATGCCTTGATTTTTAGTTGGACAGTTTGCGCTTACGTGATCCTTGACACCGCAGTTATAACAACACCGTACCTACGTCTCTTTTCTCCTCTTTAAAGTTTTTACTTCCCGGTTTGCGCTGCGCGCCGCTAGCGTCCCTATCATCAGCTCTCGAACTTATGTTCGCTGCCACAAAGTTCCGGTCTTGAAGCTTAATTTCGTCGAATGCTTGAAGAATTTAATTTCGTGTTGCAAATCCGTGAACTTGTGCTAAATCGCGTAGATTCGAGTCTGGGATGCCGTCGATAATATATCCCAAACCTTGCTCTTCCCTTATCGCGATGAGGATTTACCATGATAACTTTTACATGAACGTAGTCATGAAACGTCTCGCTCTTTTTCGATACTCGTTCTTCAAATCGACGTTTCAGCGCAATTATATTCGGTCGGCGATGAAACATCCCTCGTAGGCCGTTAAGGAGCTGGTCTGATGGCATTCCGATGTATTCGGGTTTTGAATTGAACCATTCTAACGCGCCTCCTTTAAGCCCCGTGCCAATCATAATTTTCGTCAAATTATCGTCGAGCGTATACGCAGTTCTAAGGAATCTTGCCTGTTTTTCCCAAGTCTCGAAAGTCTCGGAATTACCGTCGAAATAATTCAACAATTCGGCAACAGCTGTTATGTTTACCTTTGTCGGTAAAGCAAGGGGCGATATTACTCTTGCGCTCATGTTCGCTGCGTATCTCGACGTCGCTTGCCGATCATCGACTGACGCAGTATTTTGATTTCTACGTAGCCACACAATTACACGCTGAGCAAATGCGTACTCTCATTCGGCTAACTCTTTTTAACGTCGATATATATCGATCTCTTGTTGTCGTCTTATATCTCCTTCTTTCTCGCTCGGCGGCAGTCCCATGTTGCCTATTATCGGATATGTCGACTTACCGCTAGCGTCGTTACCGTTGTTTCTACTCTCTCCGTAAGCACATCTTTGCAACTTTTTCTGAATCTTGACTAACGTATTCTCCTACCGTCCCTTGCCACTCTCCATCCGGATCGTTGGAAACTAACCTCGCAATCACCTCGTTTTTACAGCCCGTGGTCGGCACGTCTTTTCCCCGTAGCACGTCTTTGAGTTCAACCACAGTTAAGGACCATGGGTCTTTCACCAGGGGAAGCATCGTAGATCACTCATAGGCAATGTATCGTCGTTCTTTCTTTATACCGCAAACTCGTTTCTTCTTTATATTGTCCTTCTTATTTTCACGGCCCGTGTATTTTCACTGCCCGTGCGCCATGTCGTAACGGTCGTCTTACACTCGTCGTCTTTGTTTACCGACTCTTTTCGAACATTCTCGTTCTATCTAGCCGCAGGCGTCATTAACCCTTTTAGTGCCGGGCGAAATAGAGGTACCTATGCGAAAAAAACCGGCCGAATTTCACAGTTTTACAAAGGTCCGG
>JAPYZU010002248.1:0-14107 GCA_030523005.1 Tryphoninae sp. B BG-2022a | reverse complement strand
AAGGATGATAATGTCATATCTAAAGATGGAAAATTCACAAATGTATATCTGTCATAATGTTTTATAATAATTAATGGATATTTGATACTTTCTGAAATTCCATAATGTCTTTACAACGATTTTACTCCCTAACGTATGAATAAACTTTCAGCAGTTATAATAATCTTTGAAACAAAATATTGGCTGTTTATCAAAAAAGAACAATGCAATTTAAATGTTCTAGCTTTTCCTAGATATAAAATATCTTTTGCATTCTTTCATAACAATTATTAATTCAATTTATCGCCATTGTTTTTATCTCCATTTCATTAATAGACTTTGACAATTTACCTGGAAACTTGTTCGAATTTGGCGAAGGCCTCTCATAGTCCGGATTAGTTCCTATAAAATGCACTTTGGGATCAGCTGCATAGGTAGCAGCTTTTAGAAGTTTTGGATAACTGAAATCCGTATCGAAACCAACGATAACAGCACCAACTTCTGGATCTGGCTTGAAATTTTTGATAACGTCAGTTACCTCTCCTTCCATTATGTCAGTCTAAAAAAGATAAAATATGTTGATTTATTTATACAGGACATTGCAAGAAATTGAGGGAAAATATAGAAGGTGTATCTCGTGCTGTTCTTCAAGAAATGATAAACATACCCCAACGCCAGTGTGCGATATTCCAACAGCGTCCAACTCTTTAGCTATTCCACTACTACCAACGATGTAAACTTTTTTGTTGAAGTTCTTCTCCTTCAGGTACGTCGCTGCGATATAGCAGGTACATACAATGTCTTCCTGGATAGAAGATAAACATGTTTTATATTTCTTACAATTTGGACTGTGTGTGAAGGATTTGAATTGAAGCAATGATAATCGTCACAAACTTATATTTGAGATATTCCACTCAATTTTTATGAGATGTTAACGTTTCATTTTTTCAATAAATCCTTCACTTTGTCAATATTGACAGTCACCTAGCAGTATGTACTTTTTAAAAAATGTTTTAACCAAGGATTTTAAAAATGTTATAAACTTGAAAATGGCCTGATTACTTTTTTTGTAAATATTATATCTGAACTGTTATTTAAACGACATAATATTTTTAACACGCTTATACTTCTAGTAAATAATTAATAATAAAATGTATTGTGAGTTTCAGATTTTTCTAATGAGAAAAAGGAAACGATTAGAAAAATATTACTGACGATTTTATTATTTTTGTAATTGTATTGAAATTATTAATTTCCTGTCTTTTTCACTGAAGATTATTTTCATTATCAGATTACTTTTCGCCTCTAACAATTGAAATTTTCAATTTCAGATCATTCATGTTTGCAGTAAATAGTTGTGATGCGACTATACACAATGATTATATTATCAAGTACAAAATTGTAATGTACATGACCGTTACATTCGTATCTGCAAACTTGTGCTTATTACACTGGAATGTCACGATACGAAATTTTCACAGAAAGTGTAAAGCATTAACCGATAGAAATGTTTAAAAACAATGATGGTCTAAACGGAGTTGAAAGCTTGCAATTACAAGGAATGACAAATTGTTTAATATTAATGAGCTTTTGCACAACATATTCTTTCTAACAATGATCGAGCAACAGCACACATAACATAACTTGTTTTAAAAACATATCTCGACACATCGCCTAATAAATTAATTCACATTTATCCATCGAACATGACATCTGTGTTTCCTCGCTGTATCGTTAATTAAAATTTCATTCTTGGCACAATTCATTGATAACTTTCAGACGAAACGCCTTGATTTTCCAATAGTGTTAAAACATACGAATAATTACAACATAAATTATCTCGTTGTTTGTAGAATTTGTGGAATTACAATAGTTTGCTGTTTTAGTCACTGCATAATTTTTAAATTGGTTTTCCACAAATTCTCAACACACCATACAAACAAATAGCTCACTATGTTCTTAAACAAGCTCGTGTGTTTCACATTGGCTTATCGATGATCATACCGTTCTCGGATTGAAAGTTAATTCTTTGCACTTTTCAACAAGTTCCTCGCGAGTTTTGCCATTGTTGTTTGTAATGTAGAAAAATCGTTTGCCGCTTTTTTTCAACTTGTCGACAGCTTCGGGTGATCCGGTTATAACTTCTGTCTCGAGCCATAGTACACCTTCAATTTGCGAACAAAATTCAATATATACATATCGATAATTTCCAAACAAACGTTACAAAATGATAAAACTGCCGTACAATAATTGAAAAACAAATGACAAAATGTTAATCAAGCTCACCGTCGCAATCGGATAGAACAACGTCGAATGAATCGAAGAAATTCTGCAGTTCTTCTTTGGTGAGTGATTCTAACGATCTCGCTGACATTATAAATACTGTGAACTCGAGCAATGGTAAAACGAACAATGAATATTTACAGTTCGTGCTTAGTTCCCCTCTCTGTATCAATGAATTTTCAAAAGAATTATAACGAGCAATTTCGAGTGGTTCGTGGCACTATGCTGCTTCTGGCTGGTCGCCAAGCTATGCGGGGAGGGAACCAGCTGATTTGAGATATGACCTTGCACTCGTGCAATATGTTACGCAATGACATTCAATTATGGTAGCGCGTATAACGTTGAGCCCTTCATTACAGAAACACAAGAACGCTAAACTTGGTATCTGTGATTCACAAACCAAGTCATATCGGACATCCGGTTTGTTCGCACGCGCGGCTTAGCTCAATCCAAAAATTACTAATTGGTCCATATCATTACATCACAAAATCTCATTAATAGACACGCGAATACAAATAGAAACACACATATACATGCATCTTTATATATATATGTATATATCGACTTGTGCAGATTTTTTTAAATCTATTATATGACGCTGAATCAGCAAGATTCTTTGCGGAACTGATAAATACTTGTCTCTTTGAAAGGTCTATAAGTCGGTGCATGAATGGCCATGAAATGTTATCTATAAAATGTTTACTATTTAATTATCTTCTCAGTAGCCCGTTGCTGAGGACTCTGATAAATATGGCGATTCAAAGATAATCAGAATTGTGTAGAACTATGCGATACATCTCGGCGTAGAGAAGTGCGGTTACGATAGATTTATGACGATTATTCGAACCAGTTCGAAACTAGAAAGAAGTTAGCAAGTTCTTGACTGTGTGGTTTTATGTACATACATATATAAATAGAACTGCGGAATGTATAAATTCGGAGACGCGTCGAAGGTTGTTGTATCGCGATGACGCGTTGCTTTGAAACGTGGGTGCGCGTACGTTTCGGTCCGTTTAATATATATGTACGTGTGTAGCTATATATATGCAATATACAATAAATATACGCTGGTTAAATGTTCATGCACGAAGAAGATATTGTTGAGCGATCAAAATCACGTTTGTCTTCCGAGTTTGTATCGTTGCAAGTGAGGCAGAAGATCGCCTAATTGTTCCGTGTAGTAAGTTGGTAGACAATCTTTGTCCTCGGGATGTTCGGATTGTCGCCAGAGTTCGATCTCCGCGAGTGTCGTAACACCCGTTAGTACGAGAAGCGTCTGAAAGCCGCAACGTGTTCCCAATAGTATGTCGGTATTTGCACGATCGCCGATCATCAGCGTACGTTTAGGATCAATTTTGTGACGCTTTGTCAACATATCGGCGACGTATGGCTCAGGCTTTCCCATCACCACTGCCTTACGCTCCGAGCAAGTCTCTATGCAACGTACGAGACTACCTGTGCCTGAAAAATGAATTTTGTTAGAGATGCAATATCGAACGAATTAATTTCTAAATCTAACGTTTTCCTTGTATTGTGAAAAGTATGAATCTTACAAAAAATGGTAGGCTTTTTGCAATGTAAATTAAGAATGTTTTTTGTCTATTTTAAGAATATTCTTCTTTTTTATGTATACGCACATTTTATTAGCTGTGGTGTTATGAAAACTGAGACATTCATTTATATTGGAGGAAATCAGAGGAATGTATTTATAGCTGTACTTGGAATATCATATATATATATGAGAATTGTATTCGATAGGATTTTTGGGCAAGGAAAGAAGCGAATATCGGGCCTGTGCTGACATAGCATCTTAAGTTATTATGAATTTGCAAATTCCTTGCCATAATAAAGAAAGAAAATTTGGATCAATATAATTCCAATGAACTTTGTTTCCATAAATAAATATCATGCCTACCTGGTATGACTAGACTACCGGATGTTGGAAACCTTTCATCTGTATTTGTTGCTATGAAATGAACATTGTTATCTTTTAAGTACGAGGCAGCTTTCATCATTTTTCGATAACTAAAGTGTTCGTCAAAGCCAACAATGACTGCTCCAATTTCAGGATCCATTTCAAAAGGTTCATACGGAGAATTTACTACAGGATCTGGTCCAACACCAATGTGACGAATGCCAACATTGTCCAGCTCTTTAGTAATACCTGTTATGAAGAAAACAAAAGTGCAAAAAGAGCAAAAATTGAATAAAAACAGCTCCAAGGGTATTGGTCATTCGCAACAAATTTTAATTCAATTCCGCGCTCTAATTTTCTGTTTCTTGAATTAAAAACTCACCAGTCGAGCCAATGACGTAAGCTTTTTTCGTAAAGTTTTTATCTTGCAGATAACATGCTGTTAGATACGCAGTACAAAGAATATCCTCCGGTGTTGCAATGAAATTCAGAACTTCACATTTCTCTCCAAATTCTTCTCGTGTTTTCGTACTATTGTTTGTTACGTAAAATACTTTTTTGCCAAGTTCACGAAAAGTGTTCATGACATCAGCTGCACTTGGCAAGGCGGTGGTGTGAAACCAAAGTACACCTAGGAAAAATAACTGTTTCGTGAATGTGAAATTTCGTTGATTATGACATTACGTGAAAAGTAAAATCTTGTTGATCCATGTAACATCTTTCTTACCATCACAATCTGTCAGGACAGTGTCGAAAGAATCAAAAAAATTCTTTATTTCCGCGTCGCTCATCGTCTTCATATCCATCGCGGCCATACCGTCAGGGTTATAAAAATGGTGACAAGAGTAATTGCGGTATAATCACAAAACGATAGTAACGACGTGTCAGTTGTCTATGCGTACAAAACTGTTTCTGAACGCACGAACGACAATTGCGAAAGAAGAGCTATTATACGCAGTGTTCGAAACAGTCGTCTTGACACGCGCGGCCACTACGGCGAACACGAAAAAAAAAAAAAAAATAGAAAAACTTGTAATGGAAGACAGTCTGACATTGCCGGCTATGTTAGTTGCGCGCGCGGCCGCGATGGTTCTACTGGCGCCAATATTGCAGAAATTTGAAATTGCTCGAAATATTTAACCTCGACAGATTGAACATAACCTCTGTGTTTCTGACAGCTTCCACTTTTTTGAGGGTATCCAAAAATCTCAGTTCAGACTTTGACTTGATTATGGCAAGCTACGGGGCGAATATGAATCATATTTTATAGTTAACATAATTTTTGCAATGATACGTTTTTTTTGTGGGTTCGATATGACGATTAGCAATGCACACATTTTATCACTAAGATCCCCGGGATAATTACAACATTTTGTCGACTAAGTACGTTAGAAATACTAATACATAATTTTAGCGAGTATAATTGTATTTCATCCGAATGGGGATTCAATACATCTGCAGCATTAAGGTTCAAATAAAATGCATAAATTTGCTATTCCATAGTACATTTTGTCAAAATTTTTAAGACCCTATCGGCTCTATAAAAACATTTTCTTCAAGTATTATGAAATTCCAATATTCTAATATAATTGTTCAAAGGTTTTAAGATCAAATAATTGTAGACGAACTTAATACTCATGAATTCTTCATATTTTTGAGAAGACTGTAGATTATTACTATTTAATTTTGAAACGATTGAGACTGGGTAATTATTTTATTGCTATATACCAGAGTTCTCATCTAACATGTGTTTTAATGTCACAAACTGAACTGCAACTGATACATATAGGCACAATGTGGTACAGAAAAACTTGTTTAAATATGCAGTTGCCAATAATCACTACCGTATTTAACTATTGATGTCGAGGTTGTCAGATTTAATTCCATAGTCTCATCAAGGTGATATTTGATTAGTGATTTCAAGGAGCGACTCAGGAAATTATAAATTAATATCAAAAACTTACAATCTGTTCATTTACAAATGTTTCTAGCAAAAGGCACTATCTCCTTTTTAGCACCTAGAAAAGAATTGTGAGATTGTAAACAAGTCTACAACTAATAGACCTTTAAGTTGTAAGCGATCGAGTCTAATCACTTATTCTGTTAGATCGAAACATATTTTGGCACTGTTTTCTAGAATCGTTTCGACATTGTTCCCAAGTAGTTCATTTACCACAAGAGACACTGTTCTTGCATCGTCTGGTTTAGGAGATTTATGCAAATTATCCTTCAGCATTATCGAATCCCATGTTTGTAACACATTTTTCACAGACTTCTCTAAAATCATATCCTCATTCTCTTTCAGCAGGTCCTCTGCTACGAAAGAAAGCTTCTTGTCGTTTGATTTGTTTAAATCGAGAGATTCGTGCACATTATTATCTACGATTATCGAATGTTGTATTTGCCCAATATTTTCAGCAGATTTTTCTAAGATCGTTTCCACATCGCTCCCCAGAAATTCGTCTACTACATTAGTTACTGCTGGCAGTATCTCGTCAGTTTGTCTTGATGAATGGCAAGAATTTTGCAACAGGTTGTCCAATAATATGTTCGAATCGTTCTTCTGCAAATCATTGTTCAATAGCGACTCAGTTTTCAGATTATTTTGTTCTACCGCCTCATCAGAATCTTGCAGCGAGTTTTCAAAAATGACCAGTCTTCCAGTCTGCAAAAGGCTGTTGGCCGATGCAGATATCTCCTCTTCGGTTTGTACTGGCTCGACAGAATATTCTTCCAAATACTTCCTCACTGCTATTTCCGTCTCGTTCTGCATTGTGCTCTTTACAGTTGTAGAACACGTACTCGTCTCAATTCGATTCAGGATGATTTTTGGTTCTCTCATAAGCACTATTTGTTCCAGCTCTTTCGGCAATTTCAAACCAGCTAGTTTTGCAGCCATGCTCTTTTTTGGTATACCAGCGTCGTATCTTCTTCTTCTGAACAATCTCTTTCTCCGCTGCATTGGTTTTTTCAGTCCCTCGTGTATGTACTTTATGTGTCTAATAATGGAAGCCTTTGACGTTAAAGTTGCTTCACAAATATCGCAGGTGAATATTCGTCCCAAATGAAACGTTGCTATATGCTCGTCCAAATTCTTTTCGAAGGAATAAAATCGTGGACAATTTTCGTATGGACAAGTTAGCACAATCCCCTCGTTTGCATGAACCGTTTCATGCAATGACAATTGTCGTTTGTTCTTGAATTTCTTGTCGCACTTGCCACATCCATGAGCTGTAAGCAAAAACATTTATACCTTTTTATTTCATTGAACTAGTTATTGATCTTTTTTAAAAAAAATCAAACAAAATATAATTGACCATTGAAGAATGATTCAACTCATTTATTCTCAACAGTTCTGCAAGCCACGAAATCATGAATTGTAGACTGTACGTGTTTGCAAATTTAGTGATTCTTCAAATGGATATTTGTCATGGAAGAAATTGGATGTACTCAAAGAGTTGGATCGAGGATTATCGAACGAACGTCAAATATGGCTGGCCGTCTCAGCGTGCACCCGCCGAATACAGTTTGGAAACACACAAGATTGGTGTTATACAAAGAGAAGAAGAGAGATATTTGGATAACGGTGGTTACGATCATAGAGAATCATCCACGGTATTTGGAACACGGAGGAACGTTGCTGTACGCAATAAAGGTGCTCCAATATGAAATTAATAGTTTAGTTTAAGCCAATTCTAGTTTCACTAGTTTTCAAGGATATTAAACTGTAACTTAAAATTATAAAGTTGCCCCAAAGTGGAAAAGTTTGAAAAATTAGTCGTATGAGCTTGCCAAAGGAAAGTGAAGTTACTTTCCATGGACATAGGTTGAAATATACTAGAATAGAGACCATACATAAGTATAAACGATCAAGGTGCCTTTGTCAAATTTATAAACAATGACTGTTGCATGGTTTTCTAAATATAATTAATAATGAGATTGGTTCAATTTAGAATAGTGCAAAGTTACTTGTTCTTTTTAGTAAAGAACAGAAGCAAACTAATCAGAAGCAGACCTGAGATACCAGCGTTGTGTAGATATTATTGGCATAGCTATATTTTGTTATCTGTACATTCACCGTTATCCTTTTTTTAAATATTTTATAAACATTCTTTAATTTGATTCAATCTTGATCTACCTCAGTTCTTACAAAATGTTATTATAAAAGTTTTCAAGTTGGAGATACTTCTCGACTGGTCTTATTAAATTTCACTACAATTCACAAGAATATAAAGTATTTCTCAAAGTCAGCTAACAATCGTTTAAAATGCAACTAGGACATAGACTCATGGGCCATTTGGTATCCGATCTGGTAACCGTACCACGAAACGTGACCCACGTTCTTCCAAGTCTTCGTGTCGATATGATTCTACTGGACAAAGTATCAGAAGACACTGTTAATTTTATTGGTCTGCTGGAAACTCCTAAGGACGAGAGTTATTTCAGTTTGTCATCGAGTCTTCGTAACAAGAAAAATTCATCCGTCTCGTACGAGTTTGTACTTTGTGGAAATTATCGAAGAAGTGATATGCTCTCGATCGGTTATATGCAGGTCCATTACAACACCGAATCCGATCTTGGTACTTCCATAAAATTGGAAGCTGCTGTTATCGATCCCTATTTTTTCATGGTCGTTTTAAAATCATTAGCCCTCAATGGCACATCATTGGCAACGTGTGATGAACTCAACATTCATGGGGCGATATTCGATAACACAGTACCTGGTAATTGAATGAAGAAAATAATTTCATTAGTTTTAAACTGAACTTCCAATTTTTGTACATTTCATGATTGCAAGTTTTATTTTGTCAACAGGCATCTATTTGCCACTGCTGATATATCAAAGATTTATGCGTGCGATTAATGCTTACGCTATCAGGCATGATTTTCCAATCGAAAAGAAAATTTGGGAACGACGTACCCACGTTTGCTTCGAGAGTTTTGTTAACTGGGAAGATTTTCCTGAGGTTAAAGTTGAATATTTTTCAAGAGAGAACGAAGCTACTCAAGTTTGTGAGACACTTTGTTGATACATTATGATTTAGAGAAAGAAAGTTTTTTTCATTACAAATTAAGTAACATATTTTTACAATTACTTCAATAAAGTATTGCCAGTTTCTTATTACTTTTCAATAGTGTATTCGGGGCAGAGTCTTGTGCATCGCTATTACACAGAGGATTCTGGGGAAAAAACTTTTTGTTATATATTTGCAATACGAAAAAGTGCTGGAGATCATGTGATATTTGGTCGCGCAGCTTTCGAAGGTGTTAAATTGTTATTCAACAGATCTAGAAGCGCTGTTTCATTTTTGGAAAATTCCTGCTGCGGTCCAAGAGTTCAATTGCGAAGAATAATGGAGACCAAAGAAACTATGTCTCTCTGCCTACCAAAAAGTTTATTTACATTGTATTTTCTGAATGCGACTTATAATATAATATATTCGGGGACTTTCTTAATCATCTTTTTCATTCTAGATTTAAGATCAACGATGCTGCATCTGGATACGCATTGGTTATGGATTTTGATAACAGGTATTATCTTGGCAATTGTAGCGTGTCTGTTATCAATTCCAAGATCTTTAAATCGAGTATATTATGGGCCCCCTGCGATACACATATTTATTCCCGGAGCCGAAACATTGACCTGCGAAGGAAATTGTCCAGGAAAAAGTAATACGATGGAATAAAAATGTCTCTTTGAATATAAAAAAATTTTCTAAGCGTTGAATTATTGTCTATTGATTCTTCGAGTGAATAATAAACCTTGACTTATGTACAATTCTTGTAATTGACTTTCTCACGTCTTGCTAAAATTGTAATATTTATTGACTAAGGCGAATTTATGATTAACTATTATACAACGATTATTAATAATTTAATGAAATTTCTTCAAGTCGTCTTGGTACTGCAAGCATCATTTTTCGAGTCAGTAGGCGCTTCGCCCCATAAGCAGTCGAGGAACCATCCCTCGATGAACCCTTCCACTTTTCCGCTTCCCTTTTCTCTCAAACCTGTTGGGAATTGATACTTGGCTTATCAATGGTGCAATCAAATGGATCTTATGAATCGAGAGATTTAACAATCTTTGTACAAGGACAACATCGTTACTTTCTTGAACGATAAAAGGAATTTTTAAGAGATTTTCAGTGCTACCATTCTCAAGCCTACTCTTATATTCATTGAATTGTAAGTGTGATCTATGATTTTTAGATGGGTCGGCGTTAATCTCTCCAAGCCTAATTTTTTATTACTTTTCCATTTCTTTAGTTGTCGACGTTTATGTGCTTGCTAGATACATCACTACCACCTGACTGAATTAAATAATGTTTGCAATTTGTCAATCCGACTTGAGAAATAATGCTTTGTAATTTCCCCTATTTCTATAAATTTATTGTTAGTCACACAAGCGACATTGGGAGTGGTCTCGCCTTGGCATTTTTAGGAAATTGGCAGTTGCCAATTGTCCGCCTTGTCCGCGTTTGTCATCTACTACTGGTTCCCCATGGAACGTACGCTAAGTGACAACACCAGTAATTGGGTTGCAGGAAGACTTTTAATCAACTCACCAAATTCGTGCTGAGTCTCAACGTGCTTGACTAGCTTTGACCATTGGTTGAAAACTTCGCTACATCCGGGTGACTTGCAAGGATAACTTTTCAGCTTTTCGTGGATAAGTTGGTGCTTTTTTAACAGTCTTAAAGTTCTGAATTGCTGATGACAGTCCTCGCAATCGTAGAGTGATACACCTGCGTGCATCGATAAGTGTTCGGTGTAACAGTGCTTTTTGCGAAACTTCATACCACATTCTTCGCATGTCAGTCTTGTTGGGTCATGTATTTTTTGAAGATGACGTTTCAGACTGAAGAGACTGCCGACTATCGCTGGACAATGCTCGCACCTGAAGAATACAAAAATACGTTGTATAAAAATGCATGAATTTTTTTGTAATTTAAAAAAACAATGAAATCTACAAAAATTGATTTAGTTTAATTTTTAACGACTTGCAAAGTATCGTAACATGATGAACTTTTACTCGCATTCCTTGATTGGATAAATCTTTCAGTTGCATATATATATTGTTTATAACGCTTATTTAAGCACATCAGATTTTAAGCGATAGTTTCTTGTATTCAGTGTTATTACACAGAAAAGTTATGAATCCAAGGTCCTCGAATGTATATCAATCGCAAATTTGATACAGAAAAGTTTGTTTACTTATTCAGAGACTAATAGATTTAATAAATTTAATAGCGATCCTGCGAATGTTTGTCACTTTCTACACTGTCCATTTTATTATGCATCTAATTGCAAAATTCAAATAATATCGTACAAATTTGTAATGGTAACGTATTTCGAGAATAAACATTGATAAATGTATGAAAGTTGAATTTATTTATTCAATGAAAACAGCTGAGGTTTATAGATGTAATCTGCCATGAACATCTATTTTAAAGTTATTTCACACACAATATTTCGTCAGCTTTGCTCACAATTCTCTAGATATCTTCAAAAATTTAGCGCTATTGGTGGCTCAAGTCCAAACTAAGAATCTTGTTTTCGAATTGCTATTAATTCGAAATACGTTATTTTACAAAGATTATAATGGTTTAATAAATTATATCAGTGTTGAAATTTCTGTGGAAATTATCAAACTTTTAATACTGAGTATTATATGTTATTAAATGTTTATAGAAGTATTTCTTACTGGTAACTTTTTGTTACTGGTTGATGCGAATTCTGATGTCGTTTCAAGTGCGATGAGTTAGTGTAAGCTCTGGTACAACCTTCTCGATCGCATTTGTACGGCCTCTGTACAACAAAGACAAAATCATGTTATCAAAATAATGTTATATACTAAAGCTGCTCCAGAAATTGTCAACTTGATAGATATGCTTCATAGTTTATATTCGCTAGAATTTATAAGATATTGTATTTATTGAAGATATCGCAAATTCTGAAATATCTATATTTATTTATTAGATTTAGAATATGAATATTTGCGAATTCACCCAGCCAAGGAATCTAACGCAATTGAAATTCACTAGAAAACGTAAACCGCAATATTTTTTCATGTTAAAAAATATTTTATGTGATTCGGTGTGGCATACAATTTTGTACAGAAGCAGTTGCAAAGGCAGGATGCGCCCTAGTAGTTTAATAATGTAATGTACGTACTTCGTCATTATGCTTCCGCAGATGCCAAGTTAGGCGTGATGGCCGCAGAAATCTGGCTGCGCATCCAGGCTCCGTACATTTGTACTTTTTTTTCGAGTCATATTCCGGATCGTCTATGTCTGAGGTACCTTTGTCTTTTTCTTCATCAGCTTTCGACAACAAGCCTTCACCATCCTTATTATCAGCTCGTCCCATTCTAATGACAAGTGATGGTAAGATAAAAATAAATACATGGAATATAAGATGGACATAACCTCAACAAATTTTCGTTGTTTCCATGTTACAAATAATGGATCTTACCTACAAAATTATTTTCACGGATTACGAATTCCGGTATTTGTAATTTCACTTATTTACACGTCGTCAAAACAAATTTTAAAATTGCACGAATGTTTCCACCACCCATATTGACGTACATAACCTATACTTGTGACGAACCCATTATATTTGTACATGCACAGTCATTCACACTAGTCAATCAACGACCCGGCCTCGTTATTTATTCATAAGAATGGAGATCTGTTACGAGTTAGTAAAAAACTTTTAATGTGCGAATAGAATGAAAAATAATAACAAACTCTACTGTGCGATACACGATTAAAAAACGTAAATACGCCACTCCGATCAACGCGTGGTCAGACTAAGGTAGGTCGGAAACTTAATGTAGTCAACGTAACGCCAGAGAACATACATTTACATGGAAGGCCCGTGTTAACTTTTGGCACGGAAAACATAGTTCCAGTTATGGCCTGTAGAGCGCGCACCGACGTATCGGTGTGCCGCCGCACACACTCGACGCATTAGCTGACCCCCACTCTCATGCTATCTCGCTTGCACTTATGCGTGCCTGCGGCTAGGTGTATATCACTCGCTCTTGTAACAGCGGCACGCTTGAAAGTGTAGGCGGGGATTAGGAGTTTTTGTTTTTTAATAGATTTTATTTTTTATTGAAGTTCAATATTCGTAATATTGACTCCTACTTTTTGTAAAAATGACTATTTTTTTTAATCGAAAGGGAAATACGTCTGTAAAAAAATGTGCGCATATGTCTCGCCATAATAACTGTATAACGTGTAAAAAATCATATTCAGATACGGAATAAAATAACAAACTATTTAACAGAATATTTCCTCTTTCGAGGCTGTAATTTATTTTTATTTTGTAACAAAAAAGGAAACAAAAATTTGCACGAGGGAGAATCGATCAATTAACCATAACATTGCTATGTTTGCACGCTCACCGGGTAACCATTTTTCAAACAAAATACTGTAACTGGCGACGAGCTACTTGCACTTCGAAAACGGGATCCGTAAATTGTCCGGCACTGAGCAACCGATCGCCTTAAAATTTGGAGGGTACATAGACAATTATGGCATAAAGTGCATGACAGTTTTATTTTTCCAAAATTTTGGAAAAAATTTTCCGGTGGTAACCAAATCTGCAAAAAATTTTCCAAAGATACCCTCCAAATTTTAAGGCGATCAGTTGCTCAATACCGCACAATTTACGGATCAGTCTAATTTTTCCAAAATTCTGGAATAAATTTTCCGATGGTAATCGAATCTGTAAAAATTTTTCCAAAATTTCGGAAAAATAAGACTGTCATGCACTTCATGCCATAATTCTCTATATATCCTCCAAATTTTAAGGCGCTCGGTTGCTCAATACCGCACAATTTACGGATCAGTCTAATTTTTCCAAAATTCTGGAATAAATTTTCCGATGGTAACCGAATCTGCAAAAATTTTGCCAAAA
>JAPYZU010002246.1:0-13895 GCA_030523005.1 Tryphoninae sp. B BG-2022a | reverse complement strand
TCTAATCACACTTGACTCGTTGAACTGAATTAATTTCATGCCGAGTACCAAACATAATTTATCAACGATTGAGAAGAATAGTAGTTATGTTGCACCATAACAAAAATTACAGCACCAAAAACAAAAATTACATTCCTATCTTGCCAATAGAAATATTTGTTCTAAATCGTCTGACTTCACTTTGCCTATATCGATGGAACTCGCATAAATTCGACAAACTCGAATCACTCTTGACTCGTCCAACTGAATTAATTCCATGCCGAGTATCAAACATAATTTATCAACGATTGAGAAGAATCTCAATTATGCACCGACGTAGATTAATGAAAATAATAAAATTCAAATTATAAGACAGAATTATTGGATCTTGCGATATCGAACGATGATTGGAAACTTTATAAACCAAGTAACGAACCACCTTTCTTCTATCTTATCCGCGTAAAAGCTTTTTTTTTTGTCGAACTTACGACAACGATTTATTCGATCGAATGTCGATTCGCACGTTTCTTTCTTTCATTTCATTTTTTCTACCGGAAGTTCCTTCTGCGTCGATGGAAATACGTTATGCAAATGCAATGCGCTACGAAACGGATACCGGTCTTCCTGCCTGCGCCCACAATATTTATATATACAACGAGGCGCATCGTCTCTTACCTCGTGATTCTTGGACGGCTCTCTTTCTCGTTATATTCGATGGTAATGCCTCGCAAGACACTTTGATACCCGTAAACAAATAGGTAGATATGTATGCGCACAGATACGTATATAGAAGTTTGCCGGACGATCTGCAGCTTGGTCGACAACGTCGTCAACGAGAACGCGACCGGAAAGGTGCACGCTACGTCATTTTCAAGCACGGTCGGCCAATTTTGCAATGTCAGTTCGCACGAATTATTTTCAAGTCTGACCGGTTGAGGCAATACCTCAATACAAAAACCGGTTGAAAATCAAAATATTATCACGCTTTTTCAACATTTACAATATTTTGAATTTTTATCATTTTTATTTCCTACAATAAATATCATTATCTGATTTAAAACAAGATTATTTAAATTATCCATCTCGAATTCAATTTAAAAAAAACCTCCTACAGGTTTTCGTCGGATATTGGTTTTAAAACAGTCGCAAAGAATACAAATCTATGATGTAAAAATAGACGTATAATTATGATTATTATTGTTATTAAATTCCGGTTTTCTTTCATTGTTGGTGGTTCTGTTGTCGTTGACAGAAGCGAACGTCATTCGGAGAGTAGACATAATACGGTCGTACATTAGGTAACACCGATGATCGATTGTCCCTGACGAATAGAAAGAAGAAAAAATAAAAAGAAAATAAAAAAGATTAAGACCCCGGATACGAATGATCTACGGCTTCGGTTTTTCTCTCGCTCTATTTATAGCGAACCTCGCGAAACACTAGCAGCGAACATTCCACGACGATAAATAATAGATCAAGATCTTTTTGTATTTTCTCAGTTGCATTTCCAAGAATCGAACAATAACAATGTTGTTTTTGTCATTGGTTTTTTGCAGAACTCCGGTTAACCCTCCGGAACGTGTTATGAAACTGCTGCCGACGATTCAGCTCCCGCAGCTACCGCCGGTATCAGCCGCTGGCGGTATGACGGGGATGGATTCCCGGCTCCCTCCGGGGATATCTTTGCCATTTAGCCCTACCGATCTTCTATGGCGATATGGTCCAGCAATGAGCTTTCCACCAACCGCTCATCCACCACCGAGTCCACTTCTCGACTTCAAGACACACCTCCCATCGAGTCTCGGTAAGAACGATCAACTTGTTGAATTGGTTTTTCCCAATTGATTCACGTTGAGAATCAATTTTACTAAAGATGTAACTTGTGAGATACGAGAAGTTCGTTTCGATAGTTCAATTTGATAATTAGGAAGAATTGTGGTTCGTTATATATTTAATGTTTTCTAATTTGTGTTACAGCATCCGATCCCAGGCTATGGTCGCGAGAAGACGTCGCGGCATTCCTTCGTTGGGCGGAACGAGAATTCGATCTACCACAGTTCGACATGGACATGTTTCAAATGAATGGAAAGGCCCTTTGTCTCTTGACGAAAGCGGATCTCGGCGAGAGATGTCCCGGAGCTGGTGACGTTCTTCACAACGTTCTTGGAATGCTCGCGCGAGATTTCAATCAATTGCAACGATGCCTGCCGAGCAGTCCAGTAACCCCAACGAGACCGTCCGTGTATCCGTTAAGTCCGCATTCGCATCCGCCAACGCCAACGTGGGTCGACAATCCGTACGCGGCCAATCTCGCATCGTTGATGTCCGCGAATTCGGTCACACTATCGCCCGCACCCTCGGTAGACAGTCAAGCTGGCTCGCCAGGACACGCCGAGAACCATCAGATTCAGGTGTACAAAAGCGATTCCGACGAAGACAATCATCAGGGTAGTACTAGCCCACCCGCCACACCAACAGCACTTACGGCTCAAAGGCTCAGTGAAGTTTGCGTTAAGGACGAACCGAGTCCGACATTCCCACCTCAGATGATGCCACTCACACCAGGAGCGTTCAGACCCGCTTCCACCGCAGCCAGGGAATTTTTTCCTAACGATTCCCCCGAACCCAATACGAGTACGTTGTATTCTTGTTTGTTTTTCTTTTTTCTGGGTTAGACAAAACCAAATAGAGCATGAGAGAACTCGCGGTTGTCAATTGAAAACAAAGCAAGCGAAATAATAGTTAAAAGACAGAATTGTCATATCACTCTTCATACGATAAACTTTGAGATATCTGCTTGTTTAGATGAGATTAATTCTTGAATTATAAGTTAAAGCCTGGCTAGCTTTGTTATAAACAGGTGTAAAAAGATAATAGAGCGAGATTTATTTTGAAAGAAAAGTGTTCCGTCAATGAAACTAATAGTTGACGCCTCGTTATTTCACAGACGGCAGACTTCTTTGGGACTTCCTTCAACAATTGCTAAACGACCCGTCGCAACGATATACCCACTACATTGCGTGGAAGAGCCGGGAAACTGGTGTTTTCAAGATAGTTGATCCCCCCGGACTTGCCAGACTCTGGGGTATACAGAAAAATCACTTATCGATGAATTACGACAAAATGAGCCGAGCTCTACGTTATTACTATCGTGTCAACATACTCAGGAAGGTTCAAGGCGAACGACATTGCTACCAGTAAGTATTTCCTCCAATCTTCTCATTTTGCTTTTCACAAATTCTCTTATTAAATTTACTTAATCCCTCGAGAGAGAAAGACAATCTTATATCCACCCTTCTAACGTTTTTATGTTTCTTTGTACTTCCAGATTTCTTCGCAACCCAACTGAATTGAAAAACATAAAGAACATTTCGCTATTGCGCCAGCAAATGCGAATAAAGTGCGAGCCGGAAGACGATGTTGCATTGTCGGTAAACGGTATGGAGCCCGAGCCCGACATGCCAACCGATTTATCGATGTCGACCATGAATCAACCTTCGTGCGATCAGCCATTGCCACTTCAGGATCCACCAGCGAAGTACAGAAGTCACGCTTACAATCTCGTTAAAACCAATCAAGAGCCGGAAGAGAGGAAGTGACGCGGGACCTAGCGGCGATAATGACGCTCGATGATGCGTAATTGGACAATGCGAGTGAATCGCACAAGAGAATATATTTATACATATGTATATAGATATACATAAATACGTGTATCCCGTGTTGCATCGACGGCCGGCTGTTTCGTGATAACGCGATATTATTTCTCCATCGGGGAAATCATTAGCCGGACCCGATAGTACGAATTTTCTCATCACAGCTGAAAAGACTGAAGTCCGGGAGAGAAGTAAACTCGTGTAAATCGTACGGAGCGGGAAAAGTCGAGACGACTCTGTGTTCTCAAGACCGAGACAGAATAATCCGGCAATTCGTACGAGTCTTGCTCGACCAACGGCGTTGTCTTGCCAAAACGGAAGAAACGAAAAAATCCTTGGGACGCAATAGAGCTTTCCATTTGCCGATCGTGTCGAGAAATCCGATGACGGAACACGACATCGACAACTTCGCCATCGTCTCTACGATATCCGGTCGTTCTATATTTACTCCCACGACTAAGAACCAGGGAGCGACGAACGTCGGATGTTTGGATTTGTTCGAATGTTTGGATTTGATCGAATGCTTGGATTTGTTCGAATGTTTGGATTTGTTCGAATATTTGGATTTGTTCGAATGTTTGGATTTGTTCGAATGTTTGGATTTGTTCGAATGTTTGGATTTGTTCCAATGTTTGGATTTGTTCGAATATTTGGATTTGTTCGAATGTTTGGATTTGTTCGAATGTTTGATATCAACGTTGCAAGCGTCGTATCCACGTTCGTCGTGTGCCAGAGACGAATCGAGAGTAGCGAACGTCTAAAGAGCAGATTTTTCAGATGCACGAGCGGAAAGGTGATTAGAACGAACCGCTGAGGAAAATGTCGCGGACTACCTCGACACACGAGAAGACCTGTCCGAATAGGGTGTCGGAATTTCGTCGTTCAAAAAAGCACGCTCGAGAACGAGACCGGGGAAGATTCGAATTCATCGAGTCACTCTCTCCTCCAATCCCACCCGACCGACGAATCTGTGCCAAGAACGTTACCCTTACCGTTAGAAAAAAGAAGATGCGTGTGTGTGTATATGCGTTGTACATGAGAGCTACCGGGTGTGTTCCGTGTTCCCATTTGTGAAAAGAACGGAAGGCTCGCCAAATTTCCTGCATCAGAGAGAGGGAGAGAAAGAGAGAGAGAGAGAGATCTCGTGAACTTTGAAGCACACGCGCAAAGGAAAAGAGCTCTGTCGTGAACGACTCAACGAAAGCGTTTCGTGAAGCAGATTGCAATCTTATGTAATCGAATATTACTCTAGGGCATAGGATCTCTAATGTACATAAATCCAATAATATTAAGTTGAAAGGAAGATAAGATACACGTGCTAGGATCACGATGTCGGCGTGAGAGACAGAGAGAATACCGCGAGCGAAATAATATGATGAATCTATTAAAGGAAGAAGAAAAAAATAGGAAGAATTTTATGGAAATCCGGGGCCAGAGTTATATTTAAATTTATACACGAATGAGTATATATATATATATATCTATAAATATATATATTTTACTACCAAAATTTATATTCGAAATTTCTATGTTGTTGGTGGTGTGTTTGTGGCTTACATTCCACGACCGAGCTCGTACGATCCCCTTCGGGACTTTCGACGATACCGAATGGGACACGCTCTCGGGATGTTTTTTCAGCTAATCACCTGCGTGTTACTAATCCTCGTCGAAGCTCCAATTGGAATATTGTGACAATGAGAACGGATGCGTGGCAGGAATAAGAAAAATGGTAGAGATTGACAGAGAAAGAAGAAATAGAGAAAGGAAGATAACAACGGATAATGATAAAAAGCGATTTGAGAATAAAACTTATGATATTTTTGCACGAAACTGCGAATACACGTGGCCGCCGTGCGGGCGAAACTACACGAATGTGATGATTGTGTATGATTGTAAGTATGAATGGTGTGTCTGTGGGTGTGTGTGCGTGTGTATGTGTGTGAGCGAGGTAAAATAGAATCGAGACCTATTATCTGGCTTCTTGTATACTGTGATCTCTGTAAGGTAAAAAGAAAACGAGTGAAATAATTATTAATTAAAGAAAGAGTTAAATAAAACAAATGATTAATTATAATGAAAAAATAATAATAATAATAAAAATAAATATATGCAAGATTTGAAAGAGCATAATATTAATGAGATAAGAGGAATATATATGTATATCTTATAACTTTCGTTTACAAAGTGTAAATAATTTATACGGGAACGGCGATATGCGAAAGCTCAATAGCCGCGAATAATTATATCATAGATGAGAAAATAAAGATAAATCAATAAATAAATAAAACATCGCGCGAATCGCACGGAGGAAATATATAACGAGTAAGGATGACATAATCTAACGACACACCGCGGATAAAGAAAAGTTTATATGATATAATGCATAGAAGACAGAGGTGACTTGTATAAAAACAACAACAACACAAAAAACAAAGTATAACACAACACTTGTAAAATTTTAGATGTAGCGCCATTTTATTATGTAACTTGTTATCGGAGAGATTACGATGGATGAACCATGTAAATATAGACTTATATACTTATTAAGAACAAATTTGCTTATTTACATGCTTCCAATATTTTACACTTATTTCTATAATGCATTTTCACAGAGCTCGGACATCCAGAGTGAGGTAGTAATACATCAATTATGAGACATATTGATGTGATTGATCCACAGGGAATCGGTATATTTCTTTTATATGAAAAGGTTTAATAATGAAAAAATAATACACGGAAAACAGAGGTCAAAAATCAAAGCACGTACATTATTTCGTTCAATATGTGCTTCGATGGTTTTTTTCGAAAACTAAGAGAATAAGCTATAACTACGAACTATTTTCTTTCTGGAAGAAAATCACTTCATCGGCTATGATTGCAGTCGTTGGTCTTGTGGTACCATCTTCGTCCTTAATTTCACCATAATTCACCTTTCCATTTACAAGCACGCGCTGGCCCTTCTTCAAGTAATTGTAAACGGTGTCACGGAGGTATGGCTTGAAGATGCAAACTCTGTGCCAGTCAGTTCTTTGCATATAATCTCCTGTTAGATAGAAAATTCATTGTAATTCAAAGTACTATTTTTATAGATCAGATTTACATCATTGCGCTAACCTCCATCGTATTTATAATTTGTGTGAGTGGCCAGAGAGAAAATTACTACAGGATGTTGTTCCGAGCCACGCTTCTGTGGGTCAGCCCCGACTCTTCCAAGCAGAGTTATTTGGTTCAGCGCTGAAATTGAACATCAAAAAAAACTGTGAAGGCTGTGATGCCAGAATATACTTTCTGATTACTGTTCATCATAAAAAAATATGGTTATTTCAGACTACAAGGAGGATGCAATATAACTGACACGGACTCATCACAACTTCTAATAAAATAGTGTCATTTTAATTCATAACAAGAAGTAGTTCATCACAGCTGAAGACATATTATAGCTGCTAATCATGATTATAATTGAAAAAACGCAAACCATATACTATTGCAGTCGGAAAGTAATCTGCATTTTGTTAGATACTGGTATGACGATTGCAATATTGAAAAACAAAAGATAAACATCGTATATCTGATGTTCACGATACAGTAAAGCGAGGTACTGGAAAATAAATACCGTTGACGCCTCTTTAATTACCCGAGGATAAAATACTACTTACTCTTTTCTATTTTGTTGGGTTCATTCGAATCACTGGCCATCAATCTAGCACCGGCTAGCCGTTCTATCTGTCGGCACATGTGTGGGATAACCTGAAAAGGGTCACAAATATTTATTAATACTTAAGGATAACAATAATGATTGATTATGCACGGCAATGTTATGAAATCAATAACCGATGTGCTTACCCGACTCTGGAACAACTTGATGGACATAGCAATTCTTAATAGTCAATAAAAAACAAAAGATTATAAATTATTCTATACTTGGAACGATTTATTGCGCGACTGTTTTTTAGGTTCTCCGGGATCATTTTCAACGGATATCGTTAACTAGGATTGCACATGAACCAAGAGTGAAACAACGCCAAACGTATTCAATGTGATAACGCTGTTGTTAATTTACTCGCAGTTCCAATAGATGGCTGTGACAATATTTTATCAATATCACTTGCAGCCAACTTCACGCGAGTACAAAAACATTCACCCTTTCGCCGCTCAGATGTCGCAGAATCAACTCTCGAGGTTTCAATCGTGTCAAGCGTTGCTGATTTCTCAATTAACTTCCAGCGAAACAACTTGCTCAGTCGATACGAGACCAAGTCATTGCACCAACTTGCGTAGTTATACTTACAATTAGTAGAAGTATTTCGAACAAAGCTAGATGGCAGCACCACTTGGCGCCATCGGATAGAATCATGAACGGTCACGAATGTGATAAACCGGAGTGCTTGCACACTTTATTACTTTCGCAAACAAGACAAAACTTTAATTTTTCGGATGTTGACAACTTTGATATCACTTAATAGATATAATTTAATCGGTCATATTAAATATATTTAAATATCCATAAAATGTAAATTAGAACCACCCGCAAACTGATCCTGTAAATCGACTCAGCATCACTATATACATTAGCCTGAAGAAAGTTGTAATCGAAAATGATCCACAGGAAGGAAAAGACAAAAGTATACCATAGTATTCTATGTTCACATTAGGGCATGCGAAAACTATCTTTTTATCATCTTTATTAAAATATCTTTGTACATTTCGATGAAACTTTGAATTTCACAGCCATATTTATGGGACGATATTATGATAAATAAGGAATAAGTTGCATGCCTAAAAAAATTCGCCAACTATCGACATACGTTGAAGGAATGGTTGAGACTGGCAGGATAATGAATTATGACTGACCGTTCGTGCCAAATTCGTCGGATATGTGTTACCATTGCGAATTTTTTCGAGCAGGGCCTGAGGTTCAAATTTGACTTTCTTGGGATGGTAAGGTTCCTTTGATGCCTTTGTGTTGTTTTGTGCATCATTTTGCCCCACATACTCGTTGCTGGTCGAGTGATTTTCGTCAACGACATCAACAACTTCGCTGTCATCAGCTTTGTAAATAACATTTCGTGGGGCCATAACCTGCATCACAAAATCATACTTGTCTGTGGTCTCATTCACATGCGTACTTTCGCTGCTTTCAAAATTCTCCAGGTTCGCATCCATTTTCTCCTCATCGTTAGTTTGTGCGGTCTCCTCGGACACAATATCATTGTCTTCTTCATCAACCGACTTCTGACGGATTTGTGATAATTTTAACATCGGATGACCAATGTCACTTAGTGCATCGATGACTCCTTTTGCTGTGGGATTTTCTTTGGATGGTTCATCTTTTTCTGACAAGCCCGATGCCTCTTCCTGTCGTGACGATTCGGTAACGACGAATTTTTGCACAGTTGAACGTTTCTCAGGAAAGAGACTCTTTTCGGGCCGACAACAGTTCAGAGCACCAGGGTCAATCGGATGTGCTTCTGTATTAAAGATATAACCACCCGCATCCACGACACATTCTCCCCATTGTGTCTTGATGACATCACCGCGCTGTCCATTGTTGTGTATAAAATTATCAGGATCAAATAGAAGATACAAATACTTAGTCGTCTCAGCGAGGAAGAATGACTCCATTCTATCGGCTTTGCGATGGTCTCGTACATCATTAATCGTTGCATAGCCGCAAGTTGTTTTTGCACTGTGCTGTAGGCTTCGTAAAACGTCCACACCAACTTGAACAAGATATGGATCGCCCGTTGCTCTGTAGAGATACATAACAGATTCTATGAGCTCAGGACGAAGGGGATATCCTTCGCGATTCGTACCAGCCTCAGATTGTGCTATGTTGTAAAATTCTGGAGTAAAGCCAAATTGCTTCCAGACACGATGATAATTGTGAAGAGATTTCATGGCATCATCGATTTCACCAAATAGACTTAGCACACCTGGCCAATAGGCATCGAGAGATTGAAACACAGGCAATGTGACTTGGCCCTCGTTCATGGAGACCCAGAGATGCCAATCCTCGCGTCTAATATATTTCTCAATCGCTTCTTTGTGCTCGTGAAATATTGCTGCAAGAAGCGGATCCTGAAGCAAGAGAGTTCCTTTGGCAAGATACTCAAAATAAGAATCGACACCAGCTCCTATACCAGAATCCTGAGCGGTCCAGCGTCCCGTCAGCACATCCACGTGATTACCAACCAGTCCTATGTTCGATTTATAATAGTGAAGCGCCTTTATGGCATTCATCGCTACTTCCTCGTAAAGAGGATCCCCTGTTAGTCGCGAAAGTGTGCCAAATTCCAAAAGGAAGGTCCCTATACCCGCTGTACAAGTGATACTTGTCTCACCATCAGGTACACCATATTTCAGGTTCACAGTCCCATATGGCATTCCCGTAGGTGTGTCAAAGGCAGCAAGCAATCTTTTCGCCATATCCTCAGCAAGCCGCAGCAATGGACCATTGCACGGCCATCCAGGATCGAGATTCATTCCAGCTTTCCTTGAAAGTAAATGGGCACTGAGTAATCCACCAACGACTCTTATGTTTGTTTCGAAGACTGAGACATTTATGTCTGCCTCAAAGTTTTCTCTAGCACTTATCAACTCTGCAACGCGACGGAATTCCGTGTAATTCCCCATTACAGCGAGAGTATCAAGAGCATCTATGAGAGTGAGAGAGAAACTGCCCCAGGTATCAAAGCCATCGCAACTCAATGATCGCAGTTCGTCATATGGATAGGCATATTTGAGATAACTTGAGTAAGCATGATCGAACATCGAGCGTGCCTCCTCCCTGAGTGCTATCAGATCCTTCTTCTGATATCTTCTCGCTGCCTCTGTCATTATCAGACAGCCGACGAAAAATGTCGTACGGATGAAAATCATTTTTTTCTGACATACGGACGAACCGAGCTATTATTTAAAATAAACTAATTACAACGATCCAGCTTCCAATAGACTATAATGTGGTACGTCTTTATCTGCATATCTCTTAAACTGGGGGATTATTATATTTCATTGCCACGACGAAAAATGCACGTTTCGACGTTTACAACCAACATCTCTCGAGGTCAATCAGCTGATTGAACTGGCAAATGAGTCCGGCAACAAAGTTTTTGGCTGTCACGAGTGAATTTCCTTCGCAAAATAATTTCCAGCAATTGTTTTTTTTTACCGAATGTAAACAAAGGTATGTTTTTTAACTTCTACTGCACAGAGAAGATCACCGGCACCAGCGTGGAAAAAACGTGTCACAGATGTTTTGAGGCGTTACGACTGAGCGCGATGACCCATGACGTGCCCGGGTCCTACTTTTGGCGTGGAGCGTAGTAATTTTACATAGAACCAGAGAGTAACCTAGAACGGAGTTTAACACAGCGTAGTGATTCGATCATAGCGCTATAAGCGGAAGGTGTTCGAAACTTCGACTCGGGGACACCATACCCCGTGTTTTTTTATTGATAGTATAATACTATTGACAGTATAATACATTCTGTGGTTATACTCATTTAAATATGATTAGAAATAACATTCCTCGCTGAAGAAATCTCCATCTACCTACATCCATGCTAAAATTATCTGCAGCGATGGAAAGAAGAAAGATGAATACACAGAAAAGATAGTCGTTTGTTGACAAGCTAATGTGTCCTGCATTGTACAACGTACTCTACCATGAGAATTAGTAAACAAAGCCGATTTATTAAATCTCAAGTGAAATCTGAACTTTCGAGTGCGCTGAAGAGTTGACAGCTGAGAATAATAAACAAAAATCATATCGCCCTACATCGTGTTTCTTAACGACTGCTATCAAATGGTTTTATAAGAAAGTCTGATCTCTTTAAATCTTTATATTACGAACTATAATATGGCGGACAAATGGAACATATATACTGATATCGATAAAAAGTTCTAAATTAAATCATTTGATATATATAAAAAATAACAGCTGATATTTCTGTTTTGTCTCGCTATATTAGATGCATCGTCATTTCGATTCGCCACCACGCAATCTATGGCTCGGAGCTAATTGTCGTGTGCAGAATAATTACGATGTAATTATCGGCAGGGAGGATAAGAGAGATATAAAACTAGCACGTCACGTATGTTCCTCACGTAATGTAAAGAATGTTGCACGTACTAAACATATGCTTATTTTGTGAACACTCATATTTGAGACTCTTTAATGTTTTTAATATCATTAATCAGAAGATGTACTTATATTCTTTAATCCTATGATATGATGAATGTATTATAATGAAATTGGCTTTGGACCACATCCCTATTGTTGAAAGGATTACTTACAAGTGCATGGTCCTTTAACAAATCCTTAAAAACACTTTGATCGATAAAACCCATAACTCAAAAATATTTGTATACCCAACAGTATTCCTTTACAGCTATAATCACTAGAAATTTTATTCAATAATTCCCTTAATTCTATTCAAGAAGAGAAATGTATTTTTTGTTTCAGGTACAAACCAACGAAGAATGCTGTGTTGAACAAATTTAGGAAAATGACTGTCACAACCGCAAGTTCACTTTCTTTCTGAGAAAGCTTCGAGAGTTATTAGCTAAAACTATCTATTTTAAGACGTGTATAATTCACACATTGGTATAAAGAATTTTTCATTGAAAAAATTGTCAAAATTCAAGCGACCTTTCCTTATGCAAATGGAAAATTCTCTTTTAATGAACAAAAGTGCTACTCAGCAATAATTAATAAAGTGACGATTTCTTTAGCTCCTCGTTCTTCTATGAGATAATCAATATGGTAGTACAATTTTTTTAAAACCTTTGGCGTAGTATAAAATCGCTGCGTGGTACTAGCAGCTCGCGGGCATTACAATTAGAGACATGCACTGATCCCGGTGCAAAGTCATAGTCCTTCAGTCACGATATGCTTTTTGAATCGTGCATGCCAGTCAGTCGCTTATTGTCCATACGACGACGGTCTTAATTCCTATCCAGACGATCACTTAGCTCAGTATTTTTTGTACCGGTAGGTCGCACAGAAGCTACCAGGCTTCTCTTCACCACTGGAATATCGACACAAGAACTCATCGCCCATTTGAAGTGAAGGGAGGACGCGAAAAGAAGAACATTTCATATAGTTTCTTTCCCCAGTTTTTGATTTTTTGTGCCAAAAAACCTTCTCGCCAGGTACATATATTTGGAAATCCAAAAATTTGTTGAAGAGACCGTGTGTATCTGTTGGATTGAGTAGCTCAGTGGCTAAAAGAACACTTTGGAGTTGGTGCAAATTTTTGGAAATTCTTATCGTTTCGATTAGCTCGTGTTTTAATCTTATATAAGTCATCGTTTCTACAATAATTAAGTTAACGACACACGTTGTACGAATTCAATTTTGGTGTTCTTTTAACAAGTACGTTACGAGAATTAGTCTCATTTAATTTCTACTTTTTAAAAATATTTTTATGATCCATGAAACGATGGCAAGTGTTTCGCTTATACAATGAAACGAAAATCGTTGAGTCGACTAAATCAGTGGACTTGGCAAACTATATTTTCAGTTTCTACAAAAAGATATTTCGTTGTGTAATTCATTTTTGATTCACAAGGCTAGTCCATTGTGTTAGAGAATATAATTAATTACGTGAAACAAGTACACGTACGTTTTACAATACATGGGTAAAAAGCGTGATTAAAAAATATATATTTTTCAGTATTATCAACATGACGTTGTCACCACCGATCACCTTTGATGAGGAGCTGAGAAAGAATCCTGAATTAAAGGAATCCGATATACAGATGTTACGTGAATGGTGCAGCAAACAGCCCCATTTGCCAAAGATCTCGGACAGCGAGTTGGCTCTGTTTTTACACAGTAATTACTATCGTCTCGAGCCAACGAAGACAACTATAGATACGTACTACACGGTGAGAACTCACGTGCCTGAGTTCTTCGCTAACAGGGATCCTATAGGGGCAAAAGAGCTACGTCAGGCTTTTAAAACTGCGTGAGTAACTCATATTTTCAACTCCGTTTTACCCATCGTTACGTTTATCTTTGGTGAAAGCAAAGTATTATTAGGTGCGCAACTAAGTTCTCGCTGTTTATCGATAGATGGCTTCAAAAGTGAAAAGTTGTAGGGGTCTCACAGGTTATTAATGTAATCTCTTGCCACACTACAAAATACTTTTTATTTTAAAATCAAACAATTAGGATAAACTCTTAAACCGTAATGGCGGAACATGACGCTTCTTAGGTAAGTTTCTTTGGTCTACTACAAAAGACTAAATCGCGGGAAA
>JAPYZU010002245.1:0-22542 GCA_030523005.1 Tryphoninae sp. B BG-2022a | reverse complement strand
TATATATATATATATATGTATACATGTGTATGTATGCACTCGCGCGCCCGCACGCACACGTACACACATACGTTGATTGACCGTATACGAGTACGTATGTGACAACGACTACTGTAATGACTAGTGAAAAAATGGCGATAAAATATATACTGTGCCTCGAGCTATTCGACCACCCTGCTACTTTTAAGGTGCTACTGTAAATGGAGATTGCTCGTGCAGAAAGTCTACACTCCGCATGTACAACATATAACGACCTCCCTATGTCCGTTCACCGCGCACCGCGGCAGAATTAATCGATTTATCGTACTCTCTATCCTTCGGACCTAACTTACATGCAATTTTTCTCACTTGTGTTGTCCCGATCGAGCCGCGTATTTATGGGACTGTATAACGCCGATGGACAGTGTATTAATGGTGTCGAGAAAGAGAGAGGAAAGTTAAAGAGAAAGAAAGATGAGGTGCACAGCGCTTGGCGCACGACAGACATATCGATACCACGATCTTGTCTCTCCAATCTCTCTTTTTCCTTCTCTCTCTCTCTCTCTCTCTCTCTCTCTCTCTTTCTCCTTCTCTCTTTTCTCTCCATATGGGCGGTTTATCGATGTGTACCAATCTTAACGCCCTGTACTGGCGCAGCAAGCAAACAGAAATGGACTCTCTCTCTCTCTCTCTCTCTCTCTCTCTCTCTCTTTCTTTTTCTCGATCGCTACAAGAGTGGACACCACCTTCCCACGCGAACCGCCTATCACGAACGTCGCTCGTGTTTTATCATATACCTTATACTTTATGGCAAATGCGTATAAACCACGAGAGTGTGCGATCGCCGCCCGAGAGACACGCCGCATATTGCCAAGCGTATTAGTGACATTCTCTCGCTCGTAAGATACATCTTGTTTCTGTACATGTTTCCCTGTCTCTTTTATATTCCTCGAATATGCTGCTGCTGTTGTTGCTTCTTCTTCAAAGTGCGTTTTGCGTTCACCATTAGGAAGGGATCCATAAACACGGCCAACTCATTCTTAATTTTGAAATCTTTGATTGATTCGTCCTTTAATAATTATTTTTCATTATTTGATAACTTAATTCAAACATTGAGTAGTTAATTTTTTTTATAAAAATGGAATGTTACTAAAGATAATCACCACTTTCTTTGCTTATTAAAAATTGTTCAGAATAATTTTAAATGGAGTGAAATTATGCATTTTTATATTTTTCACGAAGTTTAAAAGCAGTCGAGCTCGTAATCGTTTTGAATAATTCGAGTAAAAAACTTCGGTTCCATACCCGGATTTTGAAAAAAATGTGTCATTTTCCAGAGTTGAAGTTAATGTAAAAACCGATCACGGATGTCAATTATGATTAGGCGAGTGAGGTATTTATGTAAGTGGACAATTAGATCCGATGACATTTCAACAAAGATCACAGTTCGTCATTCTCACATTCTGTCAGTTTCTAAAGCGACAAGACATCTTTATTCTGAAAACGAATCTGGCTTTACTCATCAAGAATTTTGTTGAGCGAAATAAATTTATTTTTTGATTCGGGTCCGTTGCTCGCGTCAAATGGGACATCGATCCCTTCCTAAACGTATGTTTCCGGAATTCGTGACACGCGATCATGCGAATCGACCATTTTTATATAGCTTATACGAAAAAAAGGAGAATACCTTCGTGGATACCAAAGGAGATAATACCCGATCTCTAATTCAATGGAGGACCGGTGAAATCGTGTAATTTGGCTGATGTAAAAACACGTTTTGTTCCAGCGGGGTTTGGATAGTCTCGTTTCGTCTCGTCTCTGGCTTTTTCGGAACACCAAAAACGTATGCGTATATCTATTTATACACGTGTGTATCTAAAAAAAGAGATAGAGAGAATAAGAGGGATAAGGAACAGTGTCGGGCAAAGCGCGAGAAAACGACGAAAGGCAATCTGTGGTGGTGTTTGCGATGTGTGAGGTCCTGGTCCTCGCACGATCCATGGACTAGCACGCATCTCAACAGAAACGAACTGCGCGCAACTCGCTTTGTTTCAGATTAAGGAGCCGTTTAAATCCATGGTATAGCATTTCGCCATGGTTCGAATATAATCACTCTGAAACGTAATACCAAATTAGCCGATGGCTTCGTGTCGTATTCGATGCCACTCTCGATCGGGCGCCCTCCGTGACTTTTCTCGCTTTCAACCGATTCGCCCTTTAAACTAATCTCATCTTCAAGGCCTCGCTTATCTCGTTACGTATGTTCCACTCAGCACGAAAACCTTCGCTTCGTTGCATTATCATCGCATCAAGGTTATTGTTATTTCCCATCATATTTCTGTTAGCGGATACCTCTAGCAGTCTTAGCGATCTTCAACCAAGTGGGGTATCTTCTTCGAAGGTAAGATAACCGGGCTATCTAAATGACTTGGAATTCCATTTTTATGCGTGTATGCCTGCGTTTAATCTTCATTCTTATTGTTATTTCTTTAGCAGCATCAACGAACAGCACAATAACCCGAACGCTTAACACCATATTGATATCCTTGATGCGCGTGAACTATGGACTCCGAGACTCGCGTATGTTAATAATGGAATGTGTCCCGAGACATACTACGAGAACGATTATCTTCTGTCACTTTGTGGCCTTAACCTTAAGCATAATTGATTGTCATGACAATTTTTTATTCCTTTTATTGTTCCGCATTCTCTCTCCTTCCATTCGCGTTCTAATACTGCGCGTTGGATTATCCATGAGATATACCAGTATGCGTGCGCTTGCTTTCATCACTCTGTCGACTATTATTCCGCTTTACAGATCTATCAGCAGCCGGTTCGTGTGTACCAAACGGGCTTGCAGCGGGTTCTTAGCTGATGAGTTGAGAGCGTAAGTATAGTGTCCGTCTTTGGAGAAAGTCTCGTAAGAGGTGCGGACGTTCTAGTTATGTGGATGAAGAAGAAGAAGAAGAAGATTTTATCAGGGTTCGCTGCTCTTCGATGCAGTTCCTCCGGCTTTCTTGTCGTCGATCCCACGCCAGGCAGCATGAGGGAACCCGTAACCACAATGGACGTTCTCTGCGGGATGTTAATTACCGTCAGTCATTCGGTCGCCCCTCTTGGCGTATTATTAGTTACGTATAACACACCGCCTTATTGTGGGCTAGATCTGTACCGCCATCGGTTAATAGATTGACGATCGTGATCGCCTTGCAATCGCTTGCCTTGAACCACATTACCTTGCACAGTTTTTTTCCTGGAATATTTCTTATGTTTATAAGTCTGTGCCCATTGTTGAAGCTGGAAAATCGTTTGCATTTACCGAGAATGAACGAGTCCTTTTGTAACAATATCGATATCTTTTTCAAACAACAGGAAACAAGGGTCCTTATATGACAAAAAACCGATGATTGTTTACCCTCGGTGCACTGACGTTGATGGTTGGTGTACCCTACGTGAATGCGTTTGCCGGAAGTTTCCTCGTCAAAGTAGTACCCTACGTTACTAACCGTTGACACTTTATTCCATCGACCGCACGCACGGCAGATCTGCTAAACGCTTCACTAGTCTACCCTCGGACGATGCAAGGCGTCATTTCTAACATACCTTCCGATGGTATTCTATTCACTTACCATCGATCGGTCATGTTGCTTACATAGAATATTATTTTTAAACAATGATTACAGCATCACCTAAAAATGTTTATCTATAACATCGTTATATGACGATACATGTGTCCATATTACAAATTTTGTGAAAATTACTTATAAAATTAATAAAAATTGATGCACGGTTACCAACTTTTTGCTTAGTTTCACTTAATCGATTTGTGAAATCTGCTATGTATTTTTGATTACATGAATTTTGTTTCGTTTTCGCGGATATACGCAAAGACTTAAACTTCTTATTATTGGTATGACAATGAGTCGAGATAAGGGATTGTTTCTTGTATTATGAGAATTTTGCGGAAGAGTATCTCTCATCCTATTTGCAAAAATATATATGCTAGGTGTGGGGTTCGAACCCACGATCCCAGATGGGAACCAGAACTTAAGTCTGGCGCCTTAGACCGCTCGGCCAACCTAGCTATGCAACCTGGCAGGCAAACTGCTTTTTATAAATATCGCATCTAATCAATGATAAGAGGACAAAGAGAAACGATAGATAACCGCGATCGCTATGCGCCAGGTGTGTTATGTTGTCAGAGCTTAGGGGAGAGATCAGAAGCGTTCGACAAAACTTAAAATTTCGAGAGTGGGTTTTCCGGCATCCAAGCGGCCAAAAGGTGAACTTTTTTGTACCTGCGTTAAGTTAGTCGCAAGCTATCGTAGTCATATACACTACCGGCGGAAAGTTTCCGGACAAAAGTTCAAACAGTGCCGAAACGGTGTTTTATGCTATTTCGCCGGTAGTTGGCCTAGGCCAATTTAACCAACGCTATTTTAAAGAGTAGGGATTTCCCTTCATGTTAGCTTTCTAAAAAAAATTTTACGATCTTTTTTACAATTGGCACCCAGATTTGAAAAGGACAGTTTTTGGTCGTTTTTTGGACTTTTACAGTAAAAAATTGTTTAACGAATTTCTTTTGAACATTGATAAAGGAGGAAGTCCAAGCTTCAAGTTCATTTTTTAGAAAATTGTCTACGATTTTTTTTTCAAAGATATGTCGTTTTTTGAGAAAAAATAGACAGTTTGAAAATTGCTCCATAGGACAAAAATAATGAGGTTTACAATAAAATCTGAAGATGGCAAAAAGTTATATTACTTCTTGCTGAGTTCAGGAGAATTTTTTCAGATTTTTTTTTTCGAATTTTTTTTTTCATCTATTTCCAGTCAGCTCGATTGATCCGAATACCATGAAAATAATAGAATTAAATTTTTTACTTACATATTAAACTTTGCTCTTTTCCGACGACGAAGTTTCTTCGATATAAGTAAAAAATTTAATTCTATTTTTTTCATGGTATTCAGATCAATCGAACTGACCGGAAATAGGTGGAAAAAAGATCTGAAAAAATTCTCCTGAACTCAGCAAAAAGTAATACAACTTTTTGCCACCTTGAGGTTTTTTTGGAAACTTCATCATTTTCGTCCTATGGAGCAATTTTCAAATTGTCTATTTTTTCTCAAAAAACGACATATTTTTGGAAAAAAGCATCGTAAACAATTTTCTAAAGAATTAACTTGAAGCTTAGACTTCCCCCTTTATGAGTACGATGAAAGAAATTCGTTAAAAAAAATTTTACTGCAAAGGAAGTCCACTTGCAAAGGAACAAAGAACGACCAAAAATTGTCGTTTTCAAAACTGGGTGCCAATTGTAAACAAAAATCGTAAATTTTTCTTTTAAAAAAACAAAATGAAGGGAAATCTCTGCTCTTTAAAATGGCATTGGTTAAATTGGCCTCGGTCAACTACCGACAAAATGGCATAAAAACCGTTCTGGCACTGTTGTCAACTTTTGTCCGGAAACTTTCCGCCGGTAGTGTATGTGGCGAAAGGATCACACACACACATATATATATATATATATATATATATATATATATATATATATATATAATTTGGTGGTATTTCTTTTTCCTTCCAAAACGCTTCAATTACAGATATCGTGAAACCTCGAAAAATCCAGTTTTCGTAATATTGTATCTCCGTTCTCGTTTGCCCGATAAAGAATTTCACGAATAACCTTTGGAAGGGGTTGCCGAGATACGAAAAGCAAACCAAAGAACATCCGGTAGTTCAATTTTTGTGACCGTGACGACATTTTGAAAATCCCGATTTTTCGAATCGGAAAACTCGCACAAAAACCCTGTGGGATGAAAAAATTTTGTTTTGAAAAATGCTTCTAAAATAGTTTTATTTGATTGTCCATCGATTTCCGGATACATAACCAAAGAAATTGAAGATTGAATGAATACACTTGGAATAATAACACAATTAATAAAAGAAATAGGCATGAAAAATTTAGCTTAATATCGCCTAATTTCAAAAATTCGTCAAGCATAAATTAATATACGCAGCCTTCGTGGCCTGTCGAGCTCGAATCGAAAAAGTCAATCTGTATTCGAAAATTTTTAATGATCGTTTAACGAATACAAGATGGGACAGCTGTTAATTAACCAACATTACGCGAATATACATGAATTAGAATAAAATCTTTTATCCTTCCATTATGATTATCGTAATATTGGTCACCCAGGTTTCTCCACGTGAAGGTCGCTGCTCATCGAGACCCGGAGTATATAGCATGCCTATCGATTCATTTATCGCTACGATAGGTGTTTTCAAAAAATGCAAAAATTGTGTGCGGTATAAAAAGAAAAATTATTATAAGCGTGATAGCTCAAACATAAGCAAAAAGGGACGAATACATTTAGAAAGCAGTTTACAATACCGAAATCCTACACGTTGTATACTCAGCCTTTTTCCTCCCAAAAATGCAGAAATCATATATAGATAAAACCACAAATTAGAATAATCATAGAAAGTATAATCATAGAAATCATAGAAAAAGAAAGACAAGCAGATACATGTAAAAAATCGAAAAAAATTGAAAGAGGTATGATGTAATTATTGAAAATAATTTTTTTAAAGCTGCCACACATTTTATAAGCTACAACTAATTAGTGCAAAAAAAAGTCTGATGATGCCGGCATTTGGCCTAGATGTCGTCATTATGTAGGACTTAATTGATAAATATCACAGAAAATGACGAGGAGCTGGCCAGGGACCTCGCCATTGCTATGTGTCTCATTGGATCGTAGAAAAAGCAACGAGGCTGTGGCCGACAACCAAGTTACTCGATCGACATCCTTTTTGTTCTACGATTTATTTTTTAATAACTTTGAATTCTAATCTATCGATATTTGCAACCTACAGAAAAATCACACGGTGAAAAACGACACTCATGTGATTTTGAATTTATAGGTATGAGAAAATTAATTACACAAGGCAAAATGATGCAGTAAAAAAATTGATTTCTTTAAACTGATAAAAATAATAGTTTTTGAATAAGAATTGTGAGTACAAATTTCTTTGCTGAGAAAAAGCATAATAGAAATTGTGAATAAAGTTTGTTTCTATTGAATAAGGATAATCACAACCAATGTGAATAAAATTTATGTTTATCGAAATAATAGTAACAATAATAATAATTGTATAATAAATACAAAAAATTGAAATTGTGACAAAAGTGTATTTTTATTTAAAAAAAAATATACCAATAAAGATTTATACGAATATTGTTAACGAATAATTTAACGAAAGATGAGAACAGTCTCGTCGAAAATTAAACAAGAATTTTCCATAAGACACCTGATTTTTCGTATAAAAAAGTACGATGAACAAAATGAGAGCCACGGTTGAAAGACGTTCTAAACGTGAAACTGAAAAATAAAAATAACTGATTAAAAGCTCGAACGAAACCTGAAATAAAAAATATTAGTTACACAATGAAGATCTGAAAAGGCAAAATCTTTATATAAGGAAAAAAAATCTTTTTTAATGTCCCTCGACGGCCATTTTTCCCTTTTCGCGCGATCAATTTCATCACCACTAAGATTGAATTTCATTTCGTGACAGAAGCGTCGATTCTAGTTTATATTTTCGGTAAAAAATTACTCGACAACTACTCGAAAACGATTCAGCATACTAGCAAAGGTTGTCACACGGTTATGACCTGAGGGCAATGTGCAGTGACGACGTCATTTTTGTATTTACCGACAATTTTATATGGGCGATTTAGCCTCGAAGGATATACATGCAATTCTTTAAGAGTAAATGCCTCACTCCCTTGATGATCCTTCGGTGGCGCCACGATCACGACAAAGAAATATACCGCTCAAAATTTGTTGTAAATCAAGGAATTGCGAATGGCTAAAAAAAAGGAGAAATGGAGCAAAAACCTCAACTCGCGGTACTCCGGTTATCTATCAATTCAAAAACAACCTTCGCACTCGAGGTAAAGACGTTTCACTCGGGATAAGAAAATATAAAACTTTGAGTGGTAATTTTGCAACACGTACATGTCCGAGCAGAAGGCAACGGATGCGTTTTATAGAATTGAAAAATCTCGTAAAAAGAGATATCTTTTGACTAATATCTACTTGAATTTATTTAAGCCACAAGATGATTTCTATGCGGCTGTACCAGTCACATAGCCAATCACCTTGAGCTTTAACAAACCGTGCGATCCTGGATCCTATAAAACCCGCAAATTTGACTTATTTTCTCTCTTCTCCACTCCATCCACCAGTATATTGAGGTAGGCATATGTTATTGTGACAGGCCAGCATCCCATTGATAGGAATACATGCGTATGTACATATTCCTATCAATATACAAATATACTCTCATGGGAAAATTTATATACAATTTTTCAAAAACCCTTGACAATTTTCTCTCCAAAAATCACATCATAAATTTTCACATCACGAAAATCATTGTCATTTCTTGGCACATATTTTTTTATCGAGATTGCTCATTATTGAAAAGCAATAAAGATATGTTATACATTGTATCAATAAGGAATACCAAAATTTCGTAGTGGAAACGAATTTAACATATGGCTTGAAAATTAAATTTTCTTATCAAAAATATGAAATAATGATTGTAACCTTATTCTGAACCAAGATTAGATCCACAGCACCGCCCAACTACCCAAATATTCGCAAAGAAAACAAAATTATTTAATTCCAATCATTTAATAACCCTAAAAACTGCAAATATTAATTATTACGTTCTATTAATCGCGTTGTAATTCGATTTAACACGAGCTACGTGCATGCCGATAATTCAAAACGAACAAATTTAATGAAAATCATTTTTTTTATATTTGTCTTCGTTAATTCGCAGTCACATAATTAATGAACGTTATTATCTTCGTTTAGAATATTATACTAACTTAATATCGTCGATGTAGTGTAAGTACGACAAACTTAAAAGCGTTAATAAGAATTAAATATTTTACGCGTAGCGTAGTATCGGTGGCTAACGCGCTTATTTCGTGCACAAATTAGACTAGCCGTGAACTGTTATCATGCGTGAATGAACAGGTACGATGAATGGGAGAGTTGAGTTTCTATCCCCACCACTCTTAGCTACTACAGTCGAGCGTAGCAGTGACCGGGCTCTACGTCCATCCTGCGATAGAGATATAGATGACTTGTACATTGAAGTACGCCTATGGTGGAACGTGGACAGCCTATATAGATATACAGCTACGTGTTCAGATAGTCTAATATTGTTTATATATCTTATATACCTGCCTACACTCGTATCCATTTATATGCGCGCGTGAAAAAATTTACATAAAATTATTAAAAATCTATGAAAAATTGACAAATTATCACAGAAGGACGATTACACCGTCATTTTATATATACAATGGTCAACTTTCACTGAGAATAATAGTGAATGTGATTTCATGATGAGAATAAAAAGAAATTAACAAAATTGAAACATTATTGTATCAAAGTTGATATTCCTCGTTTATATGCAAATTTTCTATGATAAATTAAAATTTTCTATTATATATTTTATTTTCTAATACATATAAATTCGCGATTTTGGCGAATGTCTAGCTATGTGTAAACATTCGTATGGGGGAAATAATTAATCTTTGCGTTCGTGTTTTTTTAAAAGTACGTTCTAATACAGAATACATTCGAATTTTTATATATGATTGGCTCGGAACTCGAAATATTCGGATAACTCATACGGGCCTCGAATATAGACATATGTCATCATTGCACCGTTTGCGCAGGTCTGTCTCACTATCAGTCGTAAAAATACTCGAGCTCTGGCGGTTCGCACATGCCGTTTTCTTTGCTATATATAAATGAGTAACATAGATTGCGGCCACCTTAATGTGGGTTCAAAACGTGGTTTCAAAATTTGTCGATCATTGCTGACCTTCCCCCTAAACTCTGATATTGTAACAGACAATTCGAGCGAGCAGTCACATCTCGTTTCAACAATTTTGTATTTGGCAAACTTCAAATATCTCGAAATTTTGAAGATTTATTTCTCACTTTTTTAAGTAAGAAAATGATTCCTTCATCGCTGATTCTATCCGCAATCATTGGTTCGTCTCTTCATATTCCTACTACATGTCGGCAATTCAATTTATTTAAAATAAAAATGTTTAATTTTAAATAAATATATAATTTAATACATTTCATGAAAAACACATCAAGGAAAAATGGAGTGAACATTAAGTGAAGCACAATTCAACATCCATTGGATTCGATTTTTAAGAAAATACATTTTAGTAATGTTTTTACTACAATTTCACATAGACAAAATTATGTCGATATATTTTGTTCATAGTTTCAATGTATTCGCGTATCTGAAAACTGCCCATGCATAAGAGAGAAATGCAATACCATTGAATGAAGATTACCGGTAATCAGCAGATGTTAATGTGCTTTATTCACATCCTTTGGAAATACAATAGCCTTGTAGGGGGATTGATGGCGGCATTCAAGAGGAGTTTTCGTAAACCAGATTCGAATGGAGCCAACTTGATGCCAAGCCTAGATCTTATCGCGAGCTGTCAGGGGTCTGGATTGCTCGTATGCAGCCACCCCCTCCCGCTTGTCATCATTCCCTCAACCCCCTGGCTCAGCAATGATATTCGAATGCAACCCTCGCCGGTAGAGGCTACTTGATGTAAGGAGGGTGCATTTATCGATGATGAAAATTTCTCGTCAATGTACACGTGGTATCAAAATACAATGCATTTTGACAACGAGTCAGACCGCGATTCCAAGTCGTAAATATTTGTTTTTACTTTGACAAAATAAGATGTTCTCTCGTACGTTCCTGCACAAATGTCTTGTGACATTAATTAATTTAACTTATTTATTTAAAATTGTATTTTATGCAATAAGAGCACATTATTCACAGATTACGTGTACAAATGTAATCCTCATAATATTAGTTTACACATAATTGCATGGCAATTATAAAGTGCCCGAAATTATTGATCGTTTTCGCGAACTCCCGAAGACTACGTGGCTTTTGCAAGTTTTTATTGAGTCACTTGATATTGCTCATTACAAAACTAGCAAAATTATCCCCCTCGTTCTTGTTACAGCTTGTTATTGCGGGATAATAAAAGCCACACGAGCTACCGCCCTCGGGCAAAAACCGGAATTTGCATTAGCAAAATAGGAAAAAAAAGGAAACCAAAAGCGTGCCTCCTTTTGCGTAAAATAATTCTTGTACGATTATTTTGTATCGTTCCCGGTTCGTTGGAACGCTTGCCGGGTATGGGGCACGTGGCGCTTTGCAGGGGTTGTAGAGCGTGTGGCGTCCCACGCGGCACGTGTCTACCAATCTAAATCTAATAACGCAAACAGCCTCACAATAACGCCGTTCTTTGGAGTAGCTGTATATCGTTGGTGCTGCTTGAAGTAATACGACACCATGTGAACTAATCGTTTCGAAGTGGTACTCCTGAGAGAAAGTATCCTGTTTCGTTATTCCCGTTTAGTCCGCAGCATGCAGCGCCCTCTCTCCGCGTTCTCATCAAAGCGTCACTGGCAGACGAGATCATCTCCGGACGGGCCGAACATTTTTTTCTTTTTGTCCAATGTCACCACCGTTTTGTGAAAAAATATTTGTACTTTGTATATATACTCGCCGGCTTCGACAAATAGATCGTCCAGGTCAGATAATGTCGTCACCAAGTTTGATGACAACATACACGCACGCTAATCCCGTGTGAATCCATCAACGGAAAGGATCTGATAAAACTCCGATTGCTCCAAATGGAAAACGTCATATGGATACTTCGGGAACGTATTTTTTGTTCACAAGTCTCATAAATGTACGTTGAATATTTTCCGTGATCATAAAGAAAAACTCGATGCAATGAATTTTCATGTTTTTTTTTTGTTTATTTGTTTTTTATATTCGTGTTCGAGCCATCAACACGTTCCAATTAGTCGGTTTCCAATATTTCAGGAACGCGTCATGAAGGACGCGCTTCGACGAGGTACAGAAATCTAGGTCAAATAATCAACAGGATTTATGTTCGTTTTTTTTTAATTCTCAAAAATGTAAGTTTAATTTATATTAATATACATCGACGAGTGTGTGTGTGTGTGTGTATTATTTCTCATGCGTTCGTACAAGGGCGATAGGTCCTTTGACAAATGACGGCGCCACGTGGTCAGAATGTGAACAAGAAAAAAAAATAATAATTCAACATAAAAAGAATATTACAATCGTCTTACGCTCAAGATCACAAAAAGTGCGAAACCCTGTGTAGCTTCGGGACGAGCGATTTCTCGTATACGTTTCGTTGTAAGTATTTACGTCCCGAAGATACGCTTAAAGAACTCCCAACAATATTCACGCTCAACGTTCAACGATAAGTTCGTTCTATTTTTTGTTTGTTTATTTGCTTTAACGAAATGAGAAACTTTTGGTACCTTTGGGTTATCGCAATCACCCGGGTTTATCATTCTCCGGATGAATCTCTCACACTTCTTCGTATACTTTCGTGAATGGTGGGGGGTAAATCCGATTCGGGCCGGCTTATTAAACAATTCGATTTAACTATAGTTTTGTTTTTTTTTCTTCTCCCTTTCAATACCCGATACGCATGGTCAAACGTTTGATTTTACACGGATCGAAGAAAAAGGGGCTCGTAAAAATTTGACACTCGAGCGACACGATTTCCTGGAAACGCGCAAAATGGCTCAAATCGTTCGACCGTTCAAATACAACGGTATTCGGAAAGAATCTACGGGCTTTCTAAGATTATTTACATTTCTGTATAATAACCGTTTAATCTACAATCGCACTAAATTCTTTTCTTTTATTTTTCATTTCGTTGGCCATCCCACAAAGGGACTGTGCGTTCACCTAACCTGTTTTCTCTTTCGTTCTCTTTTTTTTGTACATCGCAACAATATTTACAGATAATATACACGTTACAATTCTTTCGTTCCTTAATCCTAGATACGATATTGGTTAGTCCCTCTTTATTGATCATGGAGAGGTGAATTGATGAAGGAGCGGCGGGGATGGGGGAAAGGATGAATCGTGGACAAAGTTTGAAATATCGAAATTCGTTAAATGGATGATTTACCCGAAAAGTCTTTCTAAAATAACTATATACGGAGTCAAATATATTTTTTCGTTCTGCTCATAAAAGCGATATGTTCGTCCAATCTCCAAACAATTTCACGTTTTTCTTCGATATGTATGAGTTCCTAATTTAACATCATTTCTCGAACGAGAGACCACATTGGTCTTGTTTGCACTGGGTTTTCGTTGGCAAAAGAATAAATGAAATGAAATATATGTATATATATATATATATATATATATATATATATATATAAAGAATTGAACAAAAAAGAAAATTACAATCACATTTGGAAAGATTTCGTCGAATCTCGAAAGATATGCACTCGCGATTGAGTGTCCTTGTGTCCAGGAATTTTCTTGATCCAGCCATAGTCGTTGAACAAAGATGACTCGCGCGAACATCGAGATAGAATCTTGGAATTTTGTTTCTTGCGTCGATAAATCTTGACGATCGTCGTTCTCACGATCAGTCGAGATTCCGGACACATATCGACGAGTCGTGTCCGTTCGTATCGCGAACTCCTCGGCGGGAAGGTAAAATTGATTCACGTTGTTTCGAGAGCCCGATGAGTAGCGACGGTGGAAAGTCGCGGCGTGGACATTGAATTAGTCCTCGATCGCGAACAAACTTAACGTCTCGTAGCACTATTTACCGGTGGATGACAGTAGGGGCCTCGAAACGGCTGTGTATCCCTGATTGCATGCTGGCAACGTAAATGGGTTCATGTTGAACGGCGTGCTGCTGACGACGTCTCCTAGCCCTGCAACATGGCCACTGTCGATTATACGGTTAGTTGTCGTCGTCCTTACGTGGTTTTATACGTTGTAATAACAACAGCGACAAAGATATATAACATGCGTATGGAGGCGCACACATTTAAGTACGTACAACGTGCTTCGTACATAGATACAGTCGAGTTACAGCGGAGAGGAGTGATGGAAAATGGAGGACATGAGATCCATGTGCTTCCCTCGAACGCGAAACAAACCATAACCGTGGCATCGCCAATCGCCAATGCCGGAGGGGGACACGTGCCGGCTAAACGACTTACACACACAGCTATCCAACTTTGCTGGATACAACACGCGATTTACGACTATAACGACACTCATAGACGTGCAAAACGCTTTCGATCGAACGAGAGAGATCTCTCTAACGAGCTACCATCACGTACGTATCACTTGCTCATTCTTGTATATATATAGCATGGTGCCATTTTTTTTCTCGTCATACTCTGTGCTGGAAATCGTTTTTTGCCTAGTAATCGTACACTCGATAGAATCGGGCGAAAAAGTCATAAAAATCGATGGCGTAGATTGAGACTCTCTCTCTATTGCTAGTGTTTGTCAACGTTTTACGTCCGATCGAGGCAATAGACATCAAATGGTTCGATTTAAGGAATCTAGAAGTTGAATTAAAGTGGCATTTCGAATCTCTCATTGATTGAAATGAAACTTTGTGCGAAATGTTTGTCTCGTTTAAGCAAAGATTGTCGAGTAAAACGAAAATGCAGTTCCCGATTTTATTTATATTTGAAAAACGGTTTACTGGAACGTTTTATTGAAGAAAAGTAGGTTCGTTGTTCGACGTCGAAATCAATGAACTCTTAAGGCTTGGGAAAATCTATATAACCTTGCAAATATGAATAAATAAAATGATATGATTATGACCCATTTGCTAAACCCAAGATAAGATGATAAATTAGGTCAACGACCCAGTTAATGTTTGACCTCGCTGGGATCGTATATACCTTCCGAGTAGTCAAAAATTTAAATAATACTATTCGATATCCTGATATAACAAGCGTCAAGACAGCACCATACAAACTCTACGCAGTCTTGCCCATTATCACGAGAATCTAATGTTTCCTTGAAATGCTGGTAATAGAAATCTCAACTTTCTCATTAATTGAGTCTTCATTAGCACGTTTGTAAAAACAACGCGATCAATAATTATAGCACATACTAAAAAAGGAGTAATAAAAAAAGAATACCACGAATTCGATACTTTCACTTTAAGACGTGCAACTATGTCGAAAGACATGTGTACGATTGCAGCAAAATCATGACACCGTTCATTGAGACTTCGCTTACGTGCTAAAATTGGTTTTTACCAATCCATACCAACGCCTGTATAGCGAATAATGAACGAACTCAAAGCATGCGCTCGTGCAACGATACAATTATTGTAATATCAATGACAGGGATATGATAATCTTAGCATTGAGCTCTTATGTATATTATATATGTATATATAATATACATATTTATTTATATAGATATGCATATATGTATACGTAAATATGTACCTACATTCACGAATCGGGAACACGTTGGTAATTCTCTCATAATTCTTTAATCGCAGTGCATTTGGGTGTTGGTGATATCGTGATGGTGATGATTGTGGTGGTGGTGGACGGTTAGCGGTTACTGGGCAGCTGTAGCGAGGTGGTGCTGTGTGGACCAGTGCGGTGGGACTGAGGTGGTCGGTGGTCGGACTACGGGGGCGAACGCGCTCCCGTCCCCGGATGAATAGAAAATGCCATATTGTTCGTGCGCTAAAACGTAAAATATAAGCCACAACGGGCAATCGTAAGTACGTGCAAACAGATATACATGTAAAAATGCTGATAAGCGTCATGCATGCTATAAGCGTGGAAGCGTTAGAACGAATAGGTCACGATATTTAATTGATCACTTAGTTAGATGAGAAGATCGATTGATTGTTGGGTATAGATAAGGATCGATCTAAATGTTTTAATTCTAGACTTGCGGAATTAGCTGTTTCTTTTTTCATTGACATTTTGCTATTTATTCATACGATACACGTAATAATATTAATAATACACTTACGTGATGTGTACAGTGTCGGACTTCCGGTATAGGGATTCGCTGCCGAATAACTTCCGCTCGTGCTGTGACTGTGAGGCGTGCTCGCCGAACTTCCGCAATAACCACCACCGCTTACGACACCACGTGGACTGGCGCTGCTGCTTTGCCTGTAGACGTCATTATTGCCACCGATACTACCGTTACCGCCATTTCCACCGCCGCCACCTCCACCGCCGCTTCCTCCACCACCACCGTTTGTCACGGAACTCCCGTCTAGAAATAGAAACCTGCCCGTCAGACGAACCCGTGAGTATCCCATCGCACTCAACCGAAAAATCACTATCATACCCTATGAATGTTTGCGACCAGATACGCAATTTTGATACTTTAACATTTTTCTTTCGAATGGCGGTAAAATTGGGCGGAATTTGATTTCATCGAAAAACGAAGTGACACCGACGAAATGAAATTAAACTCCAAGCTAATTGATCAACTGCTGTTTCACAATTTGAGGTATAACATGTTAGACGGTAGAAGGTAGGTAGACGGTTTAACATCGCGTTGAGAAGAAATGTTCGAGTAAGCTGTTCAGTTGAGATTGGTCATAACATGATTTCGATCCGATGATGTATATCGAATAATTGAATTCGTCACGTACCGTCGGTCCACTTGGCTGCGCTGCCATTCTCCTGGACGGTCACCGCGAGTTGACCGGTATACGAATTGAACGCCGTCGTCGAACTCGACGTCGGTGGTGCCGTTGGATGACCCGAGCTTGGACTACCCGGAGCGCCCGATATTGACGTGTTACCGCTTCTTGGCATACTGTACAATACCTCAGCAAGGTCAGCGGCTCTTTTTAGTATTATTTCCTTTGGTAATTTTTCCGGATCGCCCGGATGTCTGGGAACGAGTTTTTGTAACCTCTGGAAGCCGTAGTCGATCGTTGGTTCGTTCAAGGCTGTAATGGAGAAAAAAATAAACGTTCGTCAACTTTTGTGCACATCTTTAGAAAACGATCTGTTGACACAATTATCATTACTGGATTTGCGAGTTGATATTGATCGAGATTCGTGACAATACTCACAGACATAAACGAATCTTCCGGGCGATCCTTTGCAAAATTGTTTGTTCTTGTAAGACAACGTAACCTCGACAACACCTGGTATTTGTCTAGGTGGTGTTTGAACCCTTATGGCATGATCCGTTATTAACTAGAAAAAATATAAGTAAGCGTTAATTAATTATTGTATAACGAGTTGCTTTTGTTTCACCGTAGCACAATTGATTTTTCAACCAACCTCGCTCCATACGAGCATCGTTCCGAAAACTACTTGTAGCCCGTCGAAGAAGTGTTCGCCAATGATAATTACCGTCGACCCACCGGACGTCCAACCCTCACTTGGCGATATCGCTTTTATGCAGGGTGTTTGGAGGGGCAGTGCTGGATAGAGACCTAATTAGAGAAACAACCCCAAGAAAAAAGGTAACCGTTAGTATTGTTATTATCTCAATAATTGTATCGATTGACAAAATCATCGTTATGAACTGGATATCGTCGAGAAAATGATAATTGTTTCCATATACATTAAATAACAATAACATTTCCCTACTTGGTATTTCGTTTTTTCAACTTAAATAGCACTCACATTTTTAAATCGCGTTCCTAAACTACCTGCAATGAACTTTCAATTTCATTTGCAAAGTCTTTCAATCTTTTCACGGCGAAAATTGTACAGTTATTCATCGGAGGGTCGAGTGAATTATTGAAAAGTATATTCCAATATATCGAGATTCTCGATAAAAGTTGATTCATAAAAAAAAGAGAGAAAAAAGTGTTTTCCTTGAAAAGCATAAGTGGGCAATTGATCGTACGAGCGATAGAGATAAAGAGAGGGTGGAGTTAACAAAAACGAGATGAAATCGGAGGCGCGTTTGTTCGAGAGTCCCTTGCAACTCTCTCGCAAACGGGATAGCGTAAAATTATCAGAATATTCTGTTTATTCGGTTGGAGAGAGGCGAGGCCAGAGTGTGTGGCAGATATATTTCCTGTGGGGTAGCATGGAATGAGAGCTAGAGAGGGAGAGGTTATTCTCTTGGCAAGGTACAGAAGCGCCGTAGAATCAGAGAAAGCGAGAGGGTGAGATAGGGGATGAAGGTAAAGGCAGGAGAGGGTAGAAAGGAAAGCACATAAAGGTGGTTCAGAGGTGGTGCCCGCTTTCTCGCTGCTTGCACGAGCGAGGGTGTAGCGCGAGATGTCTATATATAGGGTGGAAAGTCAGAGAGCAGGAGAGAAGGGTTATAACAAGAAGGAGGGATGGGGATGAAGGAGGAGGGCGGCGATCGGGCCGCCAGTGTCTCTGCTTGGAATTTATAACCCAATGATATCATTTTGTGCCGCGGCGAAGCCAGCAAGCCACCCCCGTAGCCGAGCCGCGTGGCGGGAGCAAGTGAGAGAAAGAGAGAGAGAGAGAGAGAGGGCGAAAGAGAGGAAGGAGAGAGAGAGAGGAACACGGCAGAGTGGCTGACATCATGGTATATTGCCTTCAGTGACGCTCAAACACTTTTCCCACACCACAAGAGAGATGTGCCCTCTCTCTATCTCTATATTTCTCTCTTTCTCTACGTTATACCACCATCAGCCAGAGAGTACACTGTATGTATACGTAAAACTCCCGCGGACTATTCCACGTGTACAACACGAGGGCAAATGTGGGAGGGTGCGAATAAATCACGAGCGCTTAACGAAACTCGCGCGAGACTCGAACGTTTGTCTCTCTCTCTCTCTTTCTCTCTCTCTCTCTCTCTCACACACACCCACACACATACTCTCGTTCTCTCGCCCCCGTTTTCTCACCACGAGGAAATAAGAACGAATTGCTTTTTAGATTGCGTTATCGGCCAATAACCAACATTACTGGTATATTTTATATTCGTTTACCGGTAAACCTTGACGGTGAGCATTTTTTCATACAGAGGGATTTTATCAAGTGCCATATAAAGTGCCACGAAATATCAATGTTTGATCCGTGAATATAAACATGACAAAGACTTTTTTTTTATAAATCCGAGACAATATAATGATTAATAGCTTTGTTTTATATGTCAGTAGAGAAAAATAAATATATAAAACAACTTGACGATTCACGCTACTAAGTTTATTGTAAAAATACAATATGCGCTATTGTCTATTGCATTATTTATTTCCTAATTTTTTTGCCCTGTTATAATACAATTGTAAAGCTAATTTACTTTTTCCACCGGAACGCGATATGCGAAAATGTCAATTGTTATGTTGAGAAAAGAGAAACAGAGATGGGGAGGGAGGAGGGGGGGGGGAACAATCAAAATAAGAAGAAGCAAGAAAATGCTACAGCAATGGGGGTGGTGGGAGAGAAGTTGAAAAGAAGAATTTGACAGTAGAGATGAGGAAACAAGCGTACCAACGTGGAATATATAAAATCCTCCGTAATACAAACCATACCAGTGCTCTACACGGAGGGTTGATGGTGAATGGTTCTCTTTCCAAAACTCTTCTCTCGTTCTACTCTATCATCATTTTCTCTCATTCGTTGGCCTCTCGCTACTCACGCGTGTCTATTCTAAATACGGACCGAACCGTCGGACAAGTCACGAGCGGATCTCTAAAAACAAAATTCCACATCTGAATGTGGCTTTGAACACTGAAACATTTCGCGCAATAACTCTGTGTTTGAAAGTGAGTAACCGAGGTACGTGAAAAACAAGAATTCGTGGCTTTTTCGTTTGAGCATTCTTTCGATCGAAGGGACACATCATTGAGTATGGAATGCGGTTTTAATCGTATTACGTACATATCCATCTGTGTATAAAAATGACATCGTGATTCGGTTTATTTCAATCGGATATTTGGACATAGTTGATCAACAAATGTCAACGTAATGATAAAAGTTCAAATTAATTCGTACGACAAGATAATTATTGTTGAATTTTTAAAACTAATCTAAGTTTTGGAAACGTTCTTTCGATACAACGATCAACCGATTGTCTTTCGAGTGTTCTTTTTGTGCCATTATTGTTTATGGGTGCGAATCTGAAACAACTAACTACCTAACAAGCTAGAAGTCCGAGGTTAAAAAGGACACATTGTACAGAATTCCATGTGGATGAGTTACGAGGGAAGGTCTCCGTTGGTTGGTCGAGAGGTGTGCTAGCGCGTTTAACGGGGCGCGGGAAAGCCACGAGAAGGCATGAACGAAACGAGAACATTTGGGGTGCGCGCTTCGCTCATTGGTATGCCCGTTCCAGCACGTTTCCGGGTTTGAAAACGCGGGGTGATTCCATGGTACAGGACGATGGAAAACGAGGAGTGTAAGAAAAGTGCTCTGGCGTAGTGAGAGAGTCTCGATACGTAGAGTTCGGGCCTTCCTTGCGTCACGTCGCGCGTCTTGTCGAGTCTTCTACCCTGTATACTGTCATACACGTATATTCACGTATATCACGGGGTACAGAAGACGAGGGATGGCAGAGAGAGAGTTGCAGGGTGAGTTTCGAGATGGCTTGAACTTAGCATTCACAAACCAACGCGCCAGCGGCGGTGTGCCGTGTGCGACTGAGCAAAGCAAGTATAGTCGTAGCACAGAGCATAGCAAAAGGACTATACATACGATATACGTATAATGTAGGTATACGTACAGGGTAGCAACGACGAGGACGTCTTGGAGGGTTAGCGGAGACGGCCAATTCCGCGCGCGTTTTCCTCTTTGGATACACGACGGCAGCAGCGAACCAGACAAATGCAAGAGGAAGAGAGAAAGGGAGAGCGAGAGTGAGAGAGAAAGAGGGGGATAGAGAGGAGTTCGGGGGTGAAGGAAAAATATATAAGGATATGGAGACAGAGGCTGAGAGGACCAGCAGAGGAGGAAAGAGGGTCCAAGAAAAGCTGTGAGTGCGATGAGAGAGAAAGAGAGGGAGAGAGAGAAAGAGAGAGAGAGAGAGAAAGAGAGAGAGAGAAAGAGAGAAGGAGCTAGGGTGAAAAGAAAGCCCGGATCTTGGGCTCTGTCTTCTCTTCTAGTCCTTCTTCTTCGTTTTCTCTTTTCTCTGCATCCCGCACGCCCAGAAAGAGAATGGAATGGTGGATCCTTCGTTTTCTCCCGCCCCTTCCCATTGATTTACATCTTGTCTTGGCGGGAGTGGAAAGGAGGAACGGGGGAGGGAGGGAGGGAGGGAGGGGTTGGGTTAAAGAAAGACGTGGAAACCCGGGCCTTGTGGAGGAAAGACGAGTTGGTGGCTGTGTATGGCTCTATACGTATCTACTACTACTCTTGCTGCGAGCAGGGGAAAACGCCGAGCGATATCAGCCGTTTGTATGCGCGGCCGACGCCAAACTTTGCTGAATTGCCCTATGACTCTCCTTATATCCCGTCTCTTTCGCGTTCTCCCTTCTCGCCCTCTCACTCTTTCTACCTCTCGCACGCTCTTTCGTCCATGCAAAGAGATATATCCATCTCTCTCCGCCTCTCTCTCTCTCTCTTCCTCTCTCTCTCGCAAGCTTTCTCTGCCCGCTTTTAGCTTTTCGCTACTACCACGTCTACCATACAGTTATATATGTGTATACACGTATATACACAGCGCCTTTCGCTTTTTTCTTCTTATTGCCGACGATCCGCACAAGCGTTTCCACACACAAGCACACCGAACGCTCTCTCGTAACATTTCGCAGGGAACAACACGCTCGCTCCGGTTTTATGGCATAGCGCCCGTGACACGAACCCCCTCTCTCCCTTCCAGCCTCTCCACCAAACCCCCCACCCCCGTAGAAGCGTGTACGAATAATCCGAGCGAGTCGAGGATTATATACATCGTTTGCTTTTACATATAGCCGTGTTTCATTGTCAAGTGGATTCACTTTTCCAACTTCGTGTTTTGCATTATAAATATATTACTTTCGCGAATTCAACCGCTCAAACTCGTTTATCCAAAAGTATCGAATTTTGTTTACTGTTTTGATTTATTCTTGTTTCGTTTTTATTAATAATCACCTCTATAATGCATCACTCCGTCTGCGGTATAGTACATCGTTTCTGCGAACAGACCGGAAGGAAAATGTAATCATGTAAGTTTCGCGCGGACGAAAGAGGATTTCTTTTTTATCCCGAGCTTAGCATTTTTTTTTTTGTGAAAATCTTGTTAATTATTCCGGAAAGTTTGATGCGCATTTGATTTTGACAAATTTTTTGTTAAATTATTATCTGTGTTATTGAGAAATGATAATTCAATAATTTTTTTTTAATAATCATTCGATTTACGGTAAGCGAGTTTAAGCGGATTGTATTCGTCTCGGTTTAACGGGACTTTATAATGTTATGTATAATCGTTATAAACTTTCCCCCATTAAAATATTTACATTAAAACGAGTGTGCGTTTCTTTGTTTACTTACTGTTGTACTCGCCATGATCACTCGGATCCATCCGCTTTGCTCTCCGACCATGTTTGCTATTATTGTGAACAAACATGTTGTCCGAGATCGCCAGATGGGGTCCTTCCACGCAGACTTGCGTCGATATAATCACCTGTTGAGATAAATTTGGTAATTAAAAATCAAAGCATTTAATCCTGGAACGTCGTGTATAATTATTGTTACTACGAA
>JAPYZU010002244.1:0-16859 GCA_030523005.1 Tryphoninae sp. B BG-2022a | reverse complement strand
TTTATAAATAAACAAAAGTTGGCGCGTTTATATTGAGATTTATTCGTCAGAAGGTGATCTATCGAAATGCATTGAATATATTTTTCTGCAAAATGAAAAAAAAAAAGTTAGATTCTCTTACCAGTTATCGTTACTACTCCCTCCTCTACCCGTTTATCCTCACAAAATTATCGACGGTTACGGCGTGACGATCGCGCGATCTTCGCTCGCCCGTTCGACTCTCCTCCTCGTCCTCGAAGTACTCCGAATCACAAAAGTTTCTGGTCCTCCTGCTTTCCCACCCTCCCTGCGACCGACAGTGTTCCGTAGAATAAGACAGAGAGAATATTGAAGACGAATAAGAGTTATATTTTGGAAATCGCGACACAGCCAGTGGTAAGTAATAAAAGGCTGTTGAGTCGACGAACCTGTTTCTGAGAAACCCCTTTCCTCACTTGGTATTACCTTTCCCTATTACATTTTCAGAATGGACATACATTTGAGTATAATCCCTGAAAATTTCAAATCGATCCGGCTAATATTCTTGGAGATATATGCACATTTGTAAGGATTCGCGGAGTTGCAAAGTAGGTGGAGTAAAGATAGCAGCAGTTGCAGTTCTAAAAAAGAATGGGTTCACGACTCCGAGACTGTGTAAAAACAATACTGAAACTGTAGATAAAGATGGGAAAAAACCTAAAAAAAGGACTTGGCGTTAAGAGTAACTCACTTCTAAACTGATAGATAAGTTGATAGTTTATTATGACTTGGCAATCAGAAGACACTGCGATTCCGTTGATAATATGTATAATGTAATATGACAACATATTACAATTACTGCTCAGGGGATGAAAATCCTCAACACGAGAGGTGCCCGGTCGGAGCTGAGTTATGGTGTTGTTGGGAGCGAGCGCGAACTTCGAATACATTATCATATTATAAACACATGAATATCAGTCATTACCACATAATGTTGCTCAAGCTCTATTTCCAATCTACACAGATCTCAGCAATGAAAAATTATTAAAAAGATATGTTGGAAGCTTCACACAAAACAACAACGAAAGCAGCAATCAGCCGATATGGAAGATAACTCCGAAAGCCATTTCTCGTGGCTCAAAGATAGTATAAATAGCAGCTTACATCGCAGCCGGCACGTTCGACGAAGGTACAACATCACTTTTGTATTATATGAGGGCGCTGGGACGGTCAATGAAGACCAATGCCCATCCCTATACCGAAAGGTAGGATGTAGAGCGCATCGCAATCTCCGAGTTGAGAGTGCATGGGGGCATGCGCGAGGGACGAATTGCTCGCGGACAACAGCAAATGGAAACGTTAGAAGCTGCTGATGTTGCGGAGGATTCGTTTTGTAGCTCTGGCATAGATGACTCTATGTAATTTGAAAAAAAAAATCATTTTGAACGATGTGTAAACAACTTTTGAAACTTTGAACGCGTTTTCTCAAAATGGTGGTTTCATAATGGGTGAGGACGATTTCTCAACAACGACTCAACCGATTGGTTTTGGATTTTATCACAACCTTCTCAGATATATCCTTCAAGTATTAATCGAAGGAATAAAATTTCGAAATAATTATTTCTATTTTTTTAACGAAATCTACGAAAAAAATTTGGTCGGAAATTGCAATTTTTTTCTTTTTGCAACCCTCATTTTGTTAAAAATTAAAATTTCGACTATTCCTTCGATCAATACCTAGATTTATATATCCACTAAAAGAATCTTTTTAGTTTTTTATTTTAAATAATCCAATGGTGGGGAATATATCATGCTCAACGCCAGACATCTATTTTTCGCAAAATTCGCAAAAGACGACTTTTTTTGGCCTTGCAACTGCGTATAACCCGTTAATTGAACTTTAAAATAACAGGCGCCTAAAACTGTTGAGAGACTGAAAGCGAATGATACATTATGACTCTTTATATTGAATAATTTGTGGGAATCTCACGGAACTGAGATCACCCTTCCCGGAGATCGTCCGCCGAAATTATAGATTTGTTTTCTTGTTATTAAGTTCTGGAAGGAAACATATGTTGCTTGATTTTACTATATTACCCGTCAGTAAAGAATTGTTTACCCCTTCCCGTAGTATGTTAGTCGTGTTATGACAATACGCAGAATAACTAGTTGAATTACTTGATCAAGTTTTATCTCCGCAACAAGACAGTGCGAAAACATATATGTAGACCGCCAGTGAAAAGGTTCCGGATACAAGTTGAAAAAAGTGCCAGAACGGTTTTTTATACCATTTCACCGATAGTTTGGCTAGGCCAATTTAGCCAACGCTATTTTTAAAGAGGAAAGATTTACCTTCGTTGCGGCTTTTTTTTTCTTTTAATTACGTTTTTTTTACAATTAGCACCCAGTTTTGAAAACGACCATTTTTTGTCGTTTTTTTTTGTTCTTTTTTGAGCGGACCCCGTTTGTGGTAAACATTTTTTAACGCATTTCTTTGACCAGAATCATAAAGGGAGGTCTAAGTTTCAATTTTATTTTTTAGAACATTTTCTATGATTTTTTTTCCAAAGATAAGTATTTGATTTTTGAGAAAAAATACGAAAACTATGAGGTTTACAACAAAACCTCAAGACGGTAAAAAGTTGTATTACTTTTTGTTGAGTTCACGAGAACTTTTTTCAAATTTTGTTTGAAATTTGTTCTCCATGTTTTTCCGGCGAAAGCTCGATTGATCTGCATACCATGAAAATAATATAATTCAACTTTGTACTTACATTTTAAACTTTGGTCCCGTTGAAGAAACCTCTTGCCGACAGCACGCTTTTCACCACACGCGGCATCCTTTTCACAAGTTTTTGCGTTACGCGATGGGTAATAGAAATTTTTCAGGATCTTTTCGATTTCAGGAGGGAGCTTGATTCGGTCTTTTTTCAATGCGTTTTTTTCAAAAATGAAATTTGTTTACGCTCACAAAACTTTCGTTACATGTAAAGATACATTTAAAAAATCCTGGAGCCCTCGGAAATTATCCGAAACGTGAAATTAAAAAAAAATTCGTTATCGTTTGAATGTAGCATGCGCATAAAGCATAATTTGTAAACAAATTGGTGATTTCAAAAACGGCGGACATAAAATGGTAATTGACGAAAAAAGACTGTTAGGCAAAAAGGTGGATTTTTTGGATCGACTCGATGAACCCTCCCTTAAGGGGGAAACCCACATTAGGAGGTTCAGAAAAATCAATTTTTTTAGTACATAAATTGATAGGTTAACTAACTATCTAAGAATATGCTGTCAAAGTTTTAAAAACGAAATTCACGTTCTTTTAGATTATATCAGCATAAAACCGAGCACTCATAGGGTACAGGTTAGAGGCTTGAGCGCACAGCGGGTAAGCTTTCTCGAAATTATTTTGTTCACATTTCCATGAAGTCTCTCTCAAAAAGTAACGAACCAATTATTATGAAAATTGACAGTGTGATTCTTTATAAAATTAACAAATATATGAACCAACTTTTGAGCTAATATCATGATTTTAAAGGTATTTTTTTGTGCATTATTAGTGAAAAAAAGATGAAATTTGACGTACATTGTTCCAACACGTGCCAAATTTTGTATTTTTATTATCTTTCACCTGCATTGAGGTTCGTATTTTTAGAAAATAAGTTATTAATGCAAAATGAAAACATTTTTAATTTCCGATAAGAATTGAAGTGGCTACACGTCGCGCAACTGGAGAATTCTAGTTACAGCCTTCAGCGCACATAAGTGTGTAACTTTGTTATTTATAATTGAAATTATTCCAAAAAATTCAGGATAGTTATTCGAAATATGAATATAATAATGTCAAAATTTGATTGAATTCTAATTAATTCTTCCCACTTACAAAAAATCCAAAAGCATCAGTGAAAATGAATTTTCTAATGTGGTTTCCTCCCTTAAGGAGAGTGGCCCCCGTGGTCTCTCGGAAAACGGGTATATTTTTAAAAAATTCATAAGCTCGAAAGTATAAAACGAAATATTTTTATTTTTTATCGCAAGGTACAACAAATGTCAACAACTTTACAAATGTCTCAAATAAATTTTAGTTTAGAATATTAAAAAATGGCGGCATTGCAGAAATTTTGGTGAAGGGCCTGCGCACGATACGGGCGTATGTTATTGCAGGTGTATCGCCGTCATGTTGCATCTGAAAAAAAACATATCTGCTTATTCATGGATATTCTCACTACGATATAGTGTAGCAATGTTTTTCGACCAGTAGGAAAATTATGGTAACCTGAAGAAGAAAAAAAGTCTATTTTCCGCCGTAATTTTACGAACAAAACGTCAATAGAAATACAATCAAGTACTCGTAAAAATCCTACGTTGTCGGTTCGATAATATATCTAAAAGTATAGCTAACAACTTTCAAGGTAATTGGATCATATAATCTTGACACCATTTCGACAAAAAATGTAGTTTCGAAATAATGACAAAAGTAAGTAAATGTGCGGTTATTCGGCTGACGGTGCGGGTTTCTGAGACCTACCTTCGATCAGTGATTCCTGGTCCATACATGTCACTTTCGGCGATTGATTAATTATTGTAGACTTCTTTTTGAGATGATCAACGTGCTTAGCGTGCTTCTTCCGTGGTATTTTGTTCTCGTAAACACTGATCGAACCGCGCGACAGATAACTCGCAGCCGCTCGACCTTCCTATCAAAAAATACCTGCAACTTTGATAATTTTGAGATTTTCCATAAAAATTATCGTTAAAATTTGTCGTAACCTTTCCAGGTTTATTATAAAAAAAAAGGAAACAAATATTTACGGATGGTCAACTGCCTTAATGCGCGTTGCAATTACATGATAGCTCAGTTTTTGAGTTTTAGCTCACTTACAATTTCGTGTGTATGTACCTCTCTAGTTTCTTTCTTTCTGTAATTATGAAACGATTACATTAAAAAACTAAGTTGTCGCCGACGAAAACAGTTTTAGAGCTGCGGACACAGGACTATGTAAATTGTACATCTATCTACGTACCATGATTGCATGATGTGTAGGACTATGTGTTTTTATGGTTATTAATTCAATATTAATTGTTTAAGATCTTCATTCAGATTTCATTGATCGATAATATCAGAAGATTCTTTAACATTATTACGTAAGTTAACATAGGTCTTACATAAATTATTATTTTTACCATAATGTCACTGCTCCTTTCTACGGAGGTATTAGTATCAATGGTCCATTCGCGAACTGGGAGCATAAGATCCATTATCAGAACAATTTTCTCCTTGTATCTGCTGTGTCAATTAGGCTTTTGAGGGATCCGCTGGAGACCACGGTATTGATGGGACTAATAACTAATATATAATAAATAGGGAAAACATTTTTCCGAAGCCGGCCGTGCAGCTATATCTATATTCGAGGTAGATGTCTGATTTCACGCACTTCAAATATCAGTTTACGGAATGGTCGAACACAAGAACGGGTTAATATTCTCAATGGGTCACTCTTTAGAATATACCTAAAGTTTACCCACATTTTCTTACCAATTTGGAACTTCTCTAGTTCCCTGAAAGGAATATACCAAATCGGGAGTATTATAAAGTATCGACCACAGACAGGATTAGTTAGCGGGATCTCATCTAAACCAAACGTCAAATACTGCAACGGGAATATAAAGACCGGAAAACGCGTACACGATGTAGACTATGCGAATCCAAGGTGACTACGGTGTGGGCGTCACGGATCAGTTCCCAGCAGGAAGCCGTGCCTATACCTGCGCCACCGGTACGACTCCAGTAGTTTTTGTTTCTCTTTCTCGCACTCTCACTAAGATGTGAAGTCCATTCGCTCGTTGGCTGGTGTTACATTACCTGTGGAGAGAGGCGCAGCATGCTTCCACACAGCTCGCTACGCGGATGTAATGTACTTTCAACCGCCTTTTCTCCTCGCCGTCTCGAGTTGGAGACCCATTGGGGTGACTTGACTCGATTCTTCGGCATTGAAGCGTAGCACAATATTTTAACTTTTGAGATGTTGGCATATAATCAGTATTTCTTTGTATAATAAAAATCTCTGGGCATTCTCGCTGTGTGCAAGAATTTCGGGCCTTATGAAGTAAGTATTTCATTTGAATCGAACGAAAATGCGTTAAATAATATATCGGATGCGCTACTTATTACCTATCGTTAGAGATTAAGTAAAATAACGGACATCCCGTTTCGATCGCAACAAACGGGTAAAGTAATATACTGTGTGCGTTATTTCATATATATATGTAAAGCAATACTATGCTATCACTTCGCTAACAAGATAATTCGCCTGTGATGCGCCAATTAACTTCGTAAATAAATAAGGACACTGGGAACACCGAAAGGCTGTCCTATGTTCCTAACCGACGAACTGTCGTCAGTTCAATAGAAGATACCGAAAGGTAAACAGGATTAATTACTGTAAGGTCAAGACGATGGGAACATAATAACTTTTAATGTCGTTTCTGATATCCTTACAGGTAAGAATAGTTGTCTAGTATTAAGTTAGTCTATAAGGTTGTTATAACTGTTAAAATCGTTATAGTTATTAATAAAATGTTGTTATTAATACGTTGTTTGACCCAATCGGAACGAGGGAAAAGAATTACGGCACATTATATATATATATATATATATATATATATATATATATATATATATATAGAGAGAGAGAGAGAGAGAGAGAGAGAGAGAGAGAGCTAAAACAATTTTTAGGGTTAAACGAGCTGAGCCGTTTTCGCTATATCGTCGTATTTACGTCAAAAGGCGTGCATAACGAGGGAGGAAGAAACTCAGCGCGAATATACAATGTACAGGATGTTAGGCAATGATTTCGATACAAGCATTTCTAGGCAGTTGCTGTCAGTACAAGTAAAACTTTTTTTTTATTTTCCTCCGCTGGAAATTGACCGAAGTTTAAAAGCTTCTGCAATGCGGTGATATCAAATATTATTTTCTCGTACCATGGCCACTCGATGTTTATTATGATTTATTTTTTCAAGCTCTATAAAATGAGGAACATTTTGTATAAAAAGACTTCTAAGCGGGGCTCCCGGCCGTAATCTCCGCATTTCGCAATAAGACGTTCAATCGCGTTGTTAGCTCGCGTTGTTAGTTCATAACTATAAACTCTCCAAATTAATATCTCGTCCAATATTCATCGCAAGACAATTTGAAAAATCATTTTGTTTGTAGTACCGCCATCTACCTACGTAGTTTCTGTGCCTACACATTACGTACTCTTGAAGTTTTGTCCATCGAGGATGATATGCGCCCTCTTGACCGATTATGTATTTTTTCCGTGACTATAATTGGTCAGTGGTATTGGGGGTGGATTGATTCCAGGGCGATATGTGTACATAAATTGCGTTTCCATCAATATATTGATTGTAAGATTGATTCCAGCAAGGAAAATACTCCCAACAATGTGAACAAAAATCGATAGTAGAAATATGGTCGATTCCATCGTTCTTACCATCGTTCTTTCCATTATTCAATGTTTTTTCTTGATTTTTGTTACCAATACTTAGTGAAACAAGTTAATGGCTAAAATTAATGGTGAATATATATTGAGTCGATTATTTATTGATTTCGGCATAATATTATAGACAGATTCGAGCTACATTATTTGCGCTAATATAGCCGACTATCCCGATGTTGGACTTTCAAGAAAGGTATACGAAGCTATGTAATATACGTTCGTATATGTACGTCAACAGCAACAGTAAATGATGAGAGGCACATCCTGGATCATCGAGCATGTGTGCGCACGCGTTCTTCGATTGTAATGCACACACCACGCCATATGAGCCATCAGCAGCGATGGCTGCTTGGGAGAGTAACGGTGAATCTCGCTACTTTTCTTTGGTTTTCAGGAGGTGTCCCACTTTTTTGCCTTTCGTGCAAAAGCCCGACAGCTCGAGAAAGATCCCAATGTTTTCAAAATGGAATGTCACCGATGCAGCTTATATATGGACGAATAATGTATCCATTAACTTATTTGTTTACATCTTTATTTTTTAGTTATTTATATAGGCCTACCTATTGCGTGATTATTGTGATTATTTTTTCAATGATTTATTGATCTATTGGTTTGTTAATTTATTTATTTACACGGTATTTATTATTTATTGTTATTTGATATGTTTATCTGTCCGAAAGTTCCGTACCTGTATGTACCTATATACACGACCGGCGGAAAGTTTTCGGACAAAAGTTGAAAATAGTGCCGGAACGGTTTTTTATGCAATTTCGCCGGTAGTTGGCCTAGGCCAATTTAACTAACGTCATTTTAAAGAGCAGATCTTTCCCTTCATTTTGGCTTTTCAAAAAAAAATTATGATTTTTTTTTACAATTGGCACCCAGTTTTTAAAACAACAATTTTTGGTCGTTTTATTGTTCTTTTGTAAGTGGAACCCTTTGCAGTAACAAATTGTTTAACGAATTTCTATTACCATACTCATAAAAGGGGAAGTCTAAGCATTAAGTTCATTTTTTAGAAAATTGTCTACGATTCTTTTTTCAAAGATATGTCGTTTTTTGAGAAAAAATAGACAATTTGAAAATTCCTCCATAGGACGAAAACAATGAGGTTTACAATAAAACCTCAACATGGCAAAAAGTTGTATTACTTCGTGCTGAGTTCAGGAGAATTTTTTCAGATTTTTTTTCAAAAATCTTTTTTCCACCTATTTCCGGTCAGCTCGATTGATTTCAATACCATGAAAATAATAGAATTAAATTTTTGACTTACTTACATATTAAACTTTGGTCTTTTCGGAGGTTTCTTCGACGATGGAGTTTCTTCAATGTAAGTAAAAAATTTAATTCTCTTAATTTCATGGTATTCAGATCAATCAAACTGACTTTCGAAAAAAAGCTGAAAAAATTCTTCCCCCTTTATGAGTACGGTGAAAAAAATTCATTAAACAAAATTTTACTGCAAAGGAGGTTTACTTGCAAAAGAAGAAAAAAACGACCAAACGTTGTCGTTTTCAAAACTTGGTACCAATTGGAAAAAAAATCGTAAAATTTTGTATAAAAGGCCAAAATAAAGGGAAATCCTTGTTCTTTAAAATGGCGTTGGTTAAATTGGCTTAAGCCAACTATCGGCGAAATGGTATAAAAAACGTTCGGGCACTGTTTTCAACTTTTGTCCGGAAACTTTCCACCGGTATTGTAGGTATTTCTAATTATGCTGATTTTCTTGCTCACGAAGTACTACAAAGAATTATCAAAAGGTCTTATGCCTCTCGTGCGACTTATCGTAGAAAGACTGTCGTTTTGAATATAATTAAGATTTTGTTGGAGTATTGGCGTAACATTTTTCGTCGCAGTATTAATAGTAAGAACGTGCTGGCAGAATCCAACTTTGGCCTTATAAGTAAATCTTATCGTTCTAAGCAATTTTTTAAAAACGGATCGGGTTTTCGGAGATACTTATAATAGGTAACGGGACAGTAGTCACAACAAAATATAAAATTTATTTAAAATGGATGTTTGCAAAATGTAAACAATAATTGCATTAATATTTTCGTGAAATAATAGTGATTTATATTTTTGAATCAATAAATAGAATCTAATAATTATATTATTTTTCATCTGCTCTGTACTTCGATTGAAACATCAATCGCAGCGCATGACTTCATACATCGGTAAACAAACGTCACACACCACATATTATTACATTGCATATTACATAACTACGCTACCTAGATATGCTTCACATACTACTAGTATCTATTTTCGTGGAGTAAGTATCGTGTACTTATATCGAAGTGATCCTCACAAAAGCACATCGTTGAACTTACATACAATTATGTTAGTTGTATTTTCGTCTTGCTGGCTCCAACCATTTTTTTCTGTATCTCTGCTTCTCGTAGTACATCAATGAACATACTTAATAATTTATTTGGAGTAGATATAGAAATACCTCTTCCAGCATTCAGATACTGCACATTAAAGATATGCATTTTGTCCCATTATGGCCGAAATTCTGCTGAATATAACGTTGCAGGTGATTCGGAACTTGATTTAGGTTCGTTTATCTGCATATGACATTACGCGTTCCGAGATGGCATTTGCGCGGCAATTAAAGAGAGATATTATTTATACACAGTTTTTTGGTGATTATGAAACTTTATTGAAAGTTTTATTTTTCATGCCCATATACAGTCAAATCTGGCGGAGCGAGAACTGGATAAGCGAAAAAACTCTACAAGCGAGAGTAATTGCCAGGTCCTGTCATTTTAGCCCTCGAAAATCTCTATAAGTGAGAAATAGAAACCTTTATATGAGAGAGTCGTTTTTCACGCCTGAACCTCTCTATAACTGAGACTAACACGTGCCCTATACCTCTATAAGCGAGAATCAAGCATATTTACTATCTGTTACAATGTATTTTCAAACAAACAAATTGGAAAGACAGCTATGAGCTTGGCATGTGGTCACTCGGTAGGCGAATCCCCGAGAAAGACGCCACCAGTTGCTAATTATTAATAGCAAAGAAAGAGGCTGTACACGCACTAGAGATGCACCATCGGTTTTTTTAATTTTCGGCAGTTGTTGATAAAACAATTTTCGATAAAATTTATGAAATTGAAAAACACGTACAAAATACGATAACAGAAATGCAAAAAAATTAACGGATTTCTTTAAGTATTAGTGGTATACTTACTTATTAATAATCAGTATAACAATATATTGTTTTGTTTTTATGTAGAAGTATCTCTGCCAAATTATATACTACATATCTATCACTGTTCTTTGTATTTGTGTACACAACGTAATCGAGAAAACCCGCTCCTACACCTCTATAAGTGAGAAATTCGGTTAAGTGAAAAACCTCCATAAGTGAGAAAAAGAATCCGGCTCCTTGAACTCTTGCGCATCCAGGTTCGACGGTATATCTATTATCGTTAATAAAATACTTTCTAAAAAGTTGTCCGTTTCCCTATTAGATATACATTTAATCGCACTTGTCCAACGTTGTAAAAGATTTTTTTTTCTTTTCATAGAAATATATTTAGATTATTATCTCTTAATTATTTACAATGATATTCATAAATAATAAAAATTTGCGGCAAAGAGAGCAACAATAGACCTTTCATGGCCAGTACTAATCAGGAGGGTAAAAAGTTCCAAAGAAACAGTCTTGACACGACAGTTTCCTTAAAAATTCGACGAAACACGGGTCGAGAGAACTTCGCATTGTGAAAATCACTACACACGCATGTGAGTCTCGTAATCGAGCAGTTCACCTTTACCAATGAGTGATTGAAAATTACAGCCGCTATATTTCCAAATAGCTATTATAGCTACATTATTCGCAATATGCATATCCAAAAAAGCACACGTACCAACTATGCCGCCCTACTCTCGGAATATCGGATCATTTTCTCGGACAAACAGTACGTTCTCCAGGGAGATGAAAGCCAGAGGAAGCCGTAGTACTTATTGTTAGTCGGATTCGGAGAACGCTTGCGTTGAAAGCTCACCTAACGGTCGAATTATTTTCACGTGTGTGTTACTGCACTCATTGAGGATCAAGGAAGCATAAACTTAACTTGAATACCACCGGTGAAAGTACTTTTGCCTTAGTACTGAATTCTCTTGGACGTCGCTCGATATTATAACGTTGTTAATTAGAACGTGTTTCGCAATGAATATATGATTTCAGGATCATACCCGTGTAACCCATGCGTACTTTCATTGTTTTCATACCGCAGCTTAGGGAAAAGTACAATATAACAGAAGATGGAGATCGTCGGAATCGCAATATTAATCAATATTTTTTAACATCGATGATGGTACCGGTATGATAATTCGTGTTAAGTCCGAAAAACATTCCCACGAAGTAAACAACGAGCGTTTGTTTTACGTTCCCCCTTAGTTTAAATAAGTATGGGAATAGTCTATGATTTTTATTTATTCCGTTTCCATAGGTAAGTACCATAAAATGGAAAGCTGATCAAATATAATTGTTAACATTTTCGAATGAGAGATCAGATAGATGCACTGCTTGTATTCTATGGGGAGCTTATGATTTCGTAGGGGCTATTTAATACTTATTCCAGTAAAAAACAGGATGGATTCTACTGATTTTCAATCGCCAAAAGGATCCTAACTAGAATCACTGGGCGTTATTGTGGCTCTGGATATAGAGATGATATTCGTATCAACTCTGTGGCATTCTCAAGTTTACACTTGGGCTTTTCAAAATGTTATACTTGAATCTGAATCAAGCAAACCTACGGGTATTTGCCATTCGAATGCTTCTTTGATAATCCGTGGGAGATTGAGAGATTTATGGCTTTCTTTTTTACAAACATTCATAACTCTATGAAACGGAATTTTCTTTTCCTATTGTAGATTCAAAGTAAATATATCAATGTAATTCATGGTTCTTAGGAAATTTCTGATTAAAATATGGGAATTTATCTTAAAGGCTCATTTCATTTTATAAATTTCATAAAATCCGATTTCATTCTTTTTGCATTTTCTTAAAGTAGGAAAAAAGAATTTTTTTTTTACTTTGCCGAGTTATTGCCATTTAAACGCGACAAAGTCCAATCTTACGGTATTTTTAATGAGAGATTTTTACACAATTAAGAAAGTTGTATTCGATGAAGAGTTTTACAAGTTAAAGTCTTTCTGAACAAGGACTAGCTCATTAAGCATGACATAAGTACAACGCGCCATTAATGCGGCGCGATTTAAATGAGGCTGCTACACTTGTCCAAAACTTTAAACGCGTTTTTCGTGAAAATATATTTTACGAAATGTAGATTAAAATATTTCGAAGCTTATGGAACCGACGTTTGATGTAAAAATTGATGGGTGACTTCAATCTATATTCCGTTACCGTTAAATCTATGGACAATAAACACTTTTTTACTTCTAAAATATTAAAAAAAAAAAATTTGTTTAAAACGGTCCCAAAATTAGATTTTTGGGACTGTTTGCCGTTATTTTTATTGAATAAATTGAATGACTCAACAATCACACCTTTAAAAAGGAATAGCAAAGCAAAAATCAAAAATACGTTTTTCCGGAAAACGGAAATTTTTCTTAGAAAAATTGAAGCAATTTTTCTTCCAACGAAAAAAGATATCTGCGCACTATGAATCTTACGGTATTAAACTCAGAATAAATCAAAGTTTAAAAAATGGAAGATCAAAAATCATAAATGAAGTTTTTGAGAAATTGAGATTTGTCTCCAAAAAAGTAAAAAATTTCATAGAGTACGATTTGAATATTTGTTTTCGGAAAAGGGGGTTTAAAGACGAAAAATTTGAAAAAGCAACGTCGAGATTAACTAATTTTTGAAAAAGTTATAAGCGTTTGAAAATAGTTGACAAACAAAAAAAACAGTCTTATACGCTAATGTATACCTATTGTTATTTCGATAAATAACAGTTTTTGAACATAAACGTTCGGCAACTTCAATTTTACTTTGTTTTTTTTGCGTATGTGGGGTGTTGAGAGTCTGCCCATTGCGTATAGAGGATGAGGCGTGGGTAGGCCGTGTAGTGTGTGGTGTGTCCGATGCCAGTGCAGTGTATGGTGAATGCGATGTGTGTCGAAGGTATAGGGTGGATGAAGTGTACGGAGTGTGCGATCGAATGACCCTCGCGTGACCTAATTACAGGAAATGAGTGGCCGGCCACCTTCTGCTCAGATTTACATTTTAATCAAATAAAACTATTAATGACAAAAAATGTATTTCATTATCAAGGAATATGAAGCAATGAACATTTTTTAAAAACTACAATGGATAAGCTATGTACACCGAGTTGAATTCTTTGTATGTTGGGCTGCGAGGATTTTTGCATACTGCTAATACTGTGCGCGAAGTACGTGCGCTGGCTATGATGTGTGTTGTGCGTATATAGTATGTGTATCCGTTAATACTCCAAGAGGTTAGTTATTTGGAAAACGGCACGTAGTGACTACTATATAGCAGATCGACTAAAAGAATAGAGTTGCTTATGATAGTTCAGGTTTTACAATAGTTACTCAGGTGAAGGCACGGGCTGACCGAAATTATGCTATGGCTTTAGCGACGTAACTAAAGTTATGAAGTTGCTATAGTGATAGACTACGATTACGTCACGCAGTATCTAGTGATCGAATGACGCTACTCGTGGAATAGCTACAGTGACTGATTGTGAGTAGCTGTCGTCAGAGAGCGCATGCGTTTCTAATGGATCGAGGAGGCCCGTGGTTCTGATGCAATATGAATTGGTAGTATATATAAATATATACACAGGTTTTAATCGAAAATCATTGCGTATAGAATAAATAACTGGTGGTGAGGGAGATAACGTACCTCGAATTGGATGGAAATATAATCGAGCTCGTGGTCACCAAAATAATTAATCGTGCGGTTCGATAGAGCTCTAATAATGTTCGCATCTGGATCATAATATTTGAGACCGTACTGGAAATATGTTAGAGGCAGTTATAGGGCACTGACGGACGCCTTTAATGGAGGCCTGGAAGTCAAATGCAGTCGCGCATGCGGTATATGTGTTATACACATTTGCCATTGCACGGTTGACCACCGGAAGTAAAGAATAATTTTTCTCGTGTCTGGGATGTCGCAGGCAAATATATGTACCTCTGTGTGCACAATTACCGCGCACAATTAAGGCTCGGTTTTTTATTCTATATGTGTATAAGTAGGTACATTCAAACATCTGCGTATCAATAAAGAGCAATAACATTGCTCTTTATCGATACGCATTAACTATATTTATTGACAGCAGCTACTCGCAGGCAAACGAGCTCCCACAGCAGCTCCTCACACTTTCCTCGAACAGCTTCTTCCACAGCAGCTATCGTTGGTAGAAGAAAGTGCACGTACGTCATGATTATGTGAAATATTACACCTGTGGGTGTGTAAGTCGTAGCACGAATCATACGTCACACCGGGTATGAATGTTTCAAGTAAGTTTGAACCTTACTTTTTCCTTGGATCGTTCGAACGTGGATGTATTTTTGTTTTCCCAAGCTTGGAATTAAATTCGAATTCTGGCCGGTGTTTAATTTCGTACGCGGTCCTAGGACTCACCACGAGTTCAAATTCAGATGCGACGTAAGAACTTAATCGATTTACAAACAAAAATTGCATATGATTCATGGGCCTTCATTTACGGCTAGTAAAAACGTAAAATCAATAGGCCTACATGGGATTAAATAGGATTAAATTAACATTATATAAATTAACTTTGATGGACCATTGCATATAATAGCAAAAAAATCAGCATCTCTACATAATATACAACAACGTGGATTTCCGCGTCTATCGGTTTGTTTATCCGCTAACGTCTCCTAAACCACGCAACGGATTTTGATGTAGTTTTCACCATTATTTAGACAATTTTTCATAAAAGGTTATATAGGTATATAATAAACCTAATTATGTTTTTTGCGAGAAGAAAAAAACAATATTTTGTAAGCAAGTTGCCGAAAAATAAATTTACATGGGTTACGTAGGCTAAATTCTAAGATATACTTAAAAACGATGTATTAGAGAATTGTAGTTCTTCTAAAATCGTAGAGAAAACTTCGCGATGGCATACCTTTATCTGTTACGGTTGACTCGTAGTAATCACTTCTTTGATTAAAATTTTAATTAAAAATAGCGTTAGTTGCGAATCTTCTTTCTCTTATTCAGTATGAATCCTTATCCAAATAAATATGATAGTATTCTTGGGCACTTAATGCAGATTATAATTGTCCTTTACAGTATATCAGTCTGATGAATACTTTAGAAGAAATCATAGGTTAAAGCAACCCAAAAAAGAATTTACGGCTCTCGGGAACTTAGACCTAAGCGTGCCTTTTTCCATGGGCGGCTATATGTAGGTAAACCTTTCGCGTATCACTTCCAAACAAAATTTGTTCATATTGTGCAGCAAGAAAATGCAGCTGTAAACATTGTTTATAAAGAAATTCTGTAATCAAAGGCAGTAAAATCTTCACATTTTTCACTGCATTTTTTTTAAATTACACCCGTGCGATGCCGGGGCGGGTCGCTAGTATTAAAAAATAAAAATTGGAAATAAGTCGCCGTTCCAAAAGACGAGTGTACATACACGTTCGTCAAGATTTCTAAGTACTACATAATGATTGCCGATGATAGCAGGCGTGTAACCCCGATTTACAAAAATGAACCGTTAATTTCGCGAGTAAACAATGTCTGAAGGTTATAAGAACCACGCGCGGAATTGACATTTAAATTTTCAAAAAATAATCAAATATAATTCAGTATTTGCGAAATAGTTTATGAATACTTTTATAATTGGAAAGCCATCGTGTCGATACAGAGCACGAAATGGATGGACGTTACACTAGCTATACTTATTGGGTTCTCGTAAAAGAATTCAACCAGGGCTTAGACTAGGCCCTGATCATTTTTCCCTCACTCTAGAAAGGCCCTGACATGGCACCCGATCAGGTTCCTTAGAGGCCGGTCACACTTTGTTGATGAGAGCCTAAAAGGGCTGATTAATCAGGGCCCGACTGGGTGCCTCAACAAGACCCTGCCAAAGCACAATCGAAGCCATGAAGCAGCCCCATTACTGGCCTATACCGTGTTGAGGTTTTGACAGGGATGCAGCTGGATTCGAGCAGGGATCTCGATCAAATCATGGCAGAATAATGGAATTGCTGAAAGCATTATATTAAATATTAACTTCTACCCGCGACTTCAAGGAAACAAATCAAAAGCAGCAGGATAGGTTGAGAACATAATAAATATGTACAGGGTAGGCCATCTGTCGGTACGTTTTTGAATTTCGTCGTATGACAACGGCAAACGAGCTACAGACCCGAAATTTTTACAGTTCATTAGCCATACTGTCCGCGGCA
>JAPYZU010002243.1:0-14552 GCA_030523005.1 Tryphoninae sp. B BG-2022a | reverse complement strand
TTTTTTTTTTAATAAATCGGGCATCATTTTATTTATTGAAATCCTGAATTCCAAATCTTTCTGCAGTATTGAACCTAGCTGGAGAATTACCTTAAAGTATAATTTTCCCAAAGATCCTTATCGAAAACAATTTCGATTGTTCGAATAAACAGAATTTTTGGCATATTGAACAATCGAAATTTTAATCTACCGGCAATTTAAAAATAATTTTGTTTCTACAAATTTAAACACAATCTTCCCTGCGGGAGAAAGTAACGAGGAAAGAATTTTAGCTCGAAGGAATCCCGAGTCGTCTCCTTATCCTCTCAGGGTTAATCCCCGGCTAAGAGGCGACCCGAATGATACGAAAAACTACCGCGCAGTGGGATAAGACACGTATATCTACTTCATCGTGGTAAACGGCGGTATCAGGACGAACATTTAGACGTTTCCTTCGGCGTGTCCTATTCCCGAGCTGAGACGTGGTAGAAGGAAGGTCCGAAAAAAAAAAAGAAAAAATTGCAGCAACGAACCAGGAGGAGGCTAGGAAAAGGTCAGCAGCCGTCAGGGTCCATGAAGCGTTGTAGCTGGGAGCGAGCGAGCGAGCCGCTTCGGCTCTCGCAATTAGCGCTCGACGCTCGCTCGAGCGAACGTCCCTCTTGGGAAAACACGAGAGAACTGTACAGCATCAATGTTTGCGCCCCCAACGAGCAATCTCGAATCCGGCGTGGTACATGACGTCGGAGATCCATCGGATGAGAAATTTATTTCCATTTAATCGGACGGAATTTAAAATTAATCCCTCAACGATCGATAAATCTCCGATTTTGTTCGACGAGGGAGTAGTTATCGTTTCTTTGTTTAATCTTTGATCGTGATTCATGACCCGCCGTAACATCATCTTTGTTTTCAAGCGGAATCGACCTTGATGAAAGAAAACCGGTAGGTTCTCTCGACTCGTCGTTCATTTTTTGTAAAAATCCTTAATCGCGCGACCCTCGTTGCCCCCCGGTCAATCCTGAAAAACTACTTTTCGTTTGGAGATTTTATTCGAATGACCTTCGGTTAATAACCGTCGATCGCGAGATTAAACGTCGGGATATCGTTTCTTTACCCTCGCTATTAATTTGATTACTGTAGATATTTTTAGTTTGTTTTTTTTAATGAATATTGTTATTTTGTATTCTTATTTCTTCAATCCAATTAATGAGCTTTTATTTATTATATTTTTTAATGAAATATTTTATGGTTTAATTTTGTTAATAAAGTTTATTATTTTATATTATTATTTCTTCAATTAAATCAATTATCTTTTATTTATTGCATTTTTTAAATGAAATTTTTGATAATTATATTTTTTTAATAAAGTTTATTATTTTGTATTCTTATTTCTTCAATCAAATTAATTATCTTCTATTTATTATATTTTTTTAATGAAATTTTGTATGATCTTACTTTTATAACAAAGTTTATTATTTTATATTCTTATTTCTTCAATTAAATCAATTATCTTTTATTTATTGCATTTTTTATATGAAATTTTTTATAATTATATTTTTTTAATAAAGTTTATTATTTTGTATTCCTATTTCTCCAATTAAATCAATTATCTTCTATTTATTATATTTTTTAAATGAAATTGTATATAATCTTATTTTTATAATAAAGTCTATTATTTTATATTCTTATTTCTTCACTTAAATCAATTATCTTTTATTTATTGCATTTTTTAAACAAAATTTATATAATTATATTTTTTTAATAAAGTTTATTATTTACATTCTTATTTCTTCAATTAAATGAATTAATCTTTTATTTATTGCATTTTTGAAATAAAATTTTTTATAATTATATTTTTTCAATAAAGTTTATTAAAATTATTTTATATTCTTATTTCCTCGATCAAATTAATTATTTTTTATTTATTACATTTCTTAAATGAAATACTTTGATTACAATGATTATTTATTTATTTTTTCATCAAACGTCTCACCATTTATTAAATATTTATTCCTTTCGATTATTTTATTCATTCTCATGAATCTTTTGCCAGTATAACAGGAAAGGATTAAATTAGAATCATCCTTTAAGCGGGGATTAGAAATTCTGTGTTGGTTGTTTGACGAAGCGTAATGCCGTCGTCATGTCTCGTTTTCATCGCGATGACGCCGATCGTTTCTCGCGTCTGCTAATAAAAAAAAAAGAATCAACGCGGAACCTTAATTCGTCATGCGCCATTGGACTTCGTGGACTGAGGTCGACCAGCGAATGTTAATGCTCGCGCTCCATCGTCGTCGACGGGCATTTCGCGCACTTGAATGTGAGTCAACCTTGCGGCTTTACACGCGGGTTCGTCCTCGACAGAGAGGCAACCCGAGAATGTTTGTTGTGCATTCGCTTCGACGACAACTAACAAACCCTCCGCTAACCCACATCAACCACGAAGAGTCAAGAAATTCATTAAAAAGAAAATTTAAAAAAAATTAATTAATTCATTTTTTTGTGAAAATATTTATCAAAAATCATTTATTTTTTATTTTTCTGTTTTGATTCTTTCTCTATGGCTACTTTGTGTTCTTCATTATTGTTATTATTGATTTTGATCTTTTCTTCATTGTTCGCCTCTTTCGTTTCTTACAATTGCAATTTCGTCCTTATAATTGCATAAAAAACTTAATGACTTTTTGACGAATCGAAAAGCTTATTGTCAAAGTCCCGGTCACGTTTTCTTCGACTTTGCGCACTCGTATGCGCCATTTCCGACAATAATATCGTGAAAACGTGACTAATTGTAAACGACGATGTCACGGAGCAGTTGCAGTTTCCCACGTGACGCTCCCGGTCATAGAGAGAGGCACGAGCTTCGACGCATACGAGTGCATACGCGCCTATGATCCGCTATGTATAGTCTCTCGACTGTAAAGGGCAATCCAATTGTTGCAAGTGGTCGCGTCCGTCGTTCATTCATTTATCTTAATTGCGACACTAGTACACGTCGTATAAATAAAAATTGAAAAAAGAAAACGAACGAACCCTTTGCTATTCGTATTATTAAGATCGCGAGCGAAAGAAAATTGTAATACGACAAATATGGCGATGGTGGTAATTAAAATTTTGATTCGTAACAGCTGCAGAGGTCGTGTAAGAAACTGGGCTTTGGGTTTAATGCGAATGGACCGAGCCGAGATGAGCTCTCTCGGTCGTATCAAAGAAATCGCGCGAGCCCTCGTTTATCGGGCTCTCGCTATGTGGGTGCTCCGAAATCCGGTTATGGACTTTACAACCCTCCGGGCACTATAATCAACCCCGATGCATTGTGAGCCCGAGGTACGAGGCATCCCCCTCCCCCTCCCCCCACTTCTTCAACTATATAGACCCCACACCGCTCGAGAAGAGAAAACTCTCAGTCGTATTACATACTTTGCTATAGAATACTTTTATATATATATAGAGGGAGGGAGGGAGGGAGAGAGAGAGACAGGATGTTCCATTTTAATTCATCGCTGGAAATAAGCCAAGAAAATACCATCGTTGGACAAAAAGTTGACCAGAAAGGTTTTATAAATTAAAGGAGGACGATACAAACGATAGTTTTTCTGTGGCATGTTTCTGATTCCAGCTTAGGTTTGTGTTTGAAATCATCAATTTCGAGACTAGGAACGTGCTTATTCTTTTAGTTTGAAAAATAAAAGCATTTTTGTAAATTTTTTGTAAAATTTGTAGGGTTGTTGTTTAAGTAACGACGATGACCTTCACGAGGCATCAAAGCTCTTTGATGAAATTTCAAAGTGACCTTCGAGTGTACCACTCGACCCCTAACAATTTAAGTGAGATACTTTTGTTCACATCACACTTCACTCTCTCGTCTTATTTCCATAGGTAAATTAAAATGGGACATACTGTACCTATGTAGTTAGTATTAGCGAGTCCGCCATTGCCCCTAGAACGGAAATCACGTACGAGAGAGCCCCTATATTAAATTGAGGACCAAGAGCATGCAATCTAGGTATTACATTATTGCTCAAACTGACCGGAAGCACGAACAGTGCAGAGGATATGTTCTCTGCACTGAAATCGACTCCTGTGCTAATCGTATTATCGAATAAGCATATTACTAACAATAGTCAAGAAATTCATGGTGCATTCGAATATCAACGTTTAATTTCAAGATTAATCGATCGAACGAACCGAGATCTTCGATCGATTATTTACGACGCCGCTATGGCAAGAATGGATATAAATCGATTTCGATATTTAATCGACTGTGAGGAGAATGTTGTATGGGCTTTAAGCACGATGCATCTCGCTTCTTGGGAGAGGGGTTTTTATGTATTATGCCACGTAAACTCGCGGTTAACTCGCACGAGCGCGAGACCACACACGTGCTTTTTCGTCAGGGGTTCTCATGAGAATGCAATGTTATGGGACTAGTGAAGATTCGATAGGTCGATAATGAAGCTGAGATTGGAGTTCGATTATCGATTAAAAAAATCAGTTTATAATTGTAAAAAGAAAATTAGGCGATTTGTAAAAATCTTGAATCGAGCTAGAATTGTTTATGGGACGAGTTTGATTAGGTGAAGAAAGTATTAAATTTGTTGGTGTTAGGTAAATCACATTGGAATAAGATTTTTAATTAATGAGAGATTAAAAAAAAATAATTCGAGGTAATTGGAAGTGGTTCGTTGAATTAACGAAGTCGTCAAATTTGACATAAATCGAAGTAGACTAATCGATTATTAATTGTGACGAATATATTCTTGGGTTAGATTGTGATTATTATTTTGGGCTAATTAAAAATCATTCGAGCATCTAATTTGAAATATTTGAAAGTAAAAATTTATTTATTTTTCTAATTAATTGACAATTATTTAGGAAGCTAAGTCGTAAATTTATTTGTTATAGTTATTAATGAACTAAAATCTATTTAAAAAACGAGTTCCGGGTAATAACAATAACAAATTTATCGACGTTTCGAACTAATTAAAAATGATTTAGGAAACTAGTTCGACATAATTCCAATAACGAATTTACCGACTTTTCCAAACTAATTAAATATGATTTAGGAAACTAGTTTGATATAATTCCAATAATAAATGTATCGTTTTGTCCAATTAACTGAAAACGCTTCGGGAAATTAGATCGAGTTAGTCGCAATAATAAATTTATCGGTTTTCGCAGTGGAATCCAAGCTGGAGCATTGAAAAATTGATTTCACCATCCAACAACTTTTCTCCGTGTTAAAATTGATATTAGACGAGTCTTGACCCCAGAGTTCTAGTTCCCTCTCGCTGCACTTGCATTATTTATGCCAACATTTAATTATCACCATGTGGTTGGTAGCGGACTTGCTTGGGTCTAGGGCTAACCCACAAGCGTAAACTGCAAGAGAGAGAGAGAGAGAGAAAGATCGGTTCACGTACCTTCTACGAGGAGCCAGTGCCGGTATATAAGCAAGCATCGGTGCAACAGGACAAGTTTGCCGCTGTGTTGTAACGAGAGTTACGAGCGTACGTGGCCACGCATCCCATTACGTAATTACGCTTAATGCCCCACTAGGCTCGGCATCGAGAGCCCACGGCTATCCGATACTCTTCTCGCGCCTCTAACGCGTGGGCTTATGATCGCACAGAGTTAAAGCCTTTCGAATTCACTGAGTTAAGCCTCTTGGAACATAACACCGTTGTTATTTTCCATTGATAAGATTCTCGTGAAAAGAGGCTTTTCTCGTTCGTTTCGCCATGTTCAAGAATTCGCTAAAACAACAAAAACGACAGTAACACCCTCTCGAGACGCTCGGAAACCTATCAGAGAGGCTTGGAGAGTGAATCGAATCGAGTTGAGTAACGAGGAATGAAACTAGGTTTTCGAAGTATGGGACGTGTAGGGTCAGACCCTCCTATGAACCTCAGAATAGGTTGAAGTTTAATATTTGAATTTAAAGCAGGTTTTGTAGGTTGTAAGAGAACCTGGTCAACCTCCGAATAAGCCTGCTCTTCGGATTGTCTAATCCGAACCAAATTCTGGAAATAGTGTGTGGGAGTGTCAACGGAGGGTGAGAACCTAGAATGTGGCAAAGAAGATAGGTTCTGGGTCATTCAAAGGAGGTTATAATTTCATTTAAGAATGAACCTCTGTTTTTTATCCCAGTCTTGGAGTAAAAATAGGCTAGTCTATCACACTTTTCACCCTTGTGTGCACCCCTAAAGTACAAAAAGTGGCATCCTGTAGATTGTGATCGTCGAATCAAAATTTAATAATAGCTCTCAAACTACGTCGTTGAATTCTCTCTACGGGCTAATTATTAGAACATCAATCACTTTTTTCCCGGACAATCGATCCGTTACGTCGCATTACTCGCTTGTCAGCTTCAAAGTCCGGAGTGCTCGTGAGTGAAATTTGGAACGGTCGTCCAAGCTCGTATCCCGCTAATCCTCGAACACATACTTACTCATTTGTATATATTTTGATGCAAAAATAGCCTGGATAATACGCGTATACCCGCAGGTGCTGAATATTCGCTGACTCTGCCTTTTTTTCTTCCTCCAACCTACGATCTGGGTTTGTGTGCGACTTTGTACCAAAAAAGAGACCATCGCCTAAGCGATTCCACTTGGGTGGGTTCGGTGACACCTCGGTTACTTGTGGACGAACATCGCAGCTGACTTGAGCCCATTAACCCATCGACCCTTATCGCGATATTCATCGGGTCACCTCGAGCGACCTCGAAAAGTCTTATCCAACTATGTATTGAACAGTAGCCTTACTAGTCCTCTTCGAGGGTGTCGAAATTGCTACTTTGAAGACAAAGAACGGATCTAAACTATAAACCCACCCCTAGTCACCTTCCAATTCGAAACAAGGTCTTACCAACAATGTCGACGTCTTCGTCAATGACTATAAACGGTTAGACCGTTCCACCCACCGCCTTCCTTTCTTTTCCATCTCTGGCTCTCCAACAAAATCTCCAGACGTGACAAAACTGTACCCCGACGAAATGCGTAGGTAAAACCGGCTACCCAAAAAAAAAACGTGTCGCCTCCATGCTGATATTACCAAATTAGTTGTGGACAAACGAAACCAATTTTCGACAAGATCGTTGCCTCAGAATAACCAACTCCTCTGCGGAATAATGCAAGCCTTCATCTTACACCAGACAAACGTCTCTAATTTTACATCTTGCCTCTCCAAAGTCCAAGTAAAAATTGCTTTTTGCATAGAAACAAGTAAACAAAAAATGAGAATTTATTGTGAAATCTGTTAATTGGAGGTCGAAATGGTGTGGAATCATGATTGACCGAGTAAGATGGAGTGTGATGGTGGAATCGAAAGATGGTTTGTATCATTCGACGATAGTTGAGACATCTCCGTTCTTCGAGTGCTCGTCGGGCACGTGGTTTCTGGGTCGAAAGGTTTATTTCGGACGAAGTGCTAGCAAAGCAAGCACGCACTAGGCAGCTCGTGGAGCATGCATCGGTTGTTTCTCGTCGTGTAGCGTAGCAGAAAGAGGCTTGGCGATGGCCACTTCTTCCTCCTTCGTACGCAAACCCGAAGTCTGCCTCGGCTCTTCCTCGACCGTCCCAACTTCTCGCTCTTCTTTATTACTTTTTATTTTATTTTCCTTTTTTCTTTACGTCGCTATCTCGTTTTTTATATTCATTTTTTCTCATCGCGTTCCTCTTCCGCGGCGCGGCTTCTCACAGCCTGCGCAGATGCGCCGTGGCTCACGTACACTCAAACACGCGTGCGCGCATGCGTGAGAGTGTCGAGTGTGTTGCGTTTTCGGTGAGAAGACGGGACGAGTGTTTATTGCGCGAGTTACTTTATGAGGATGGGTCGCGAGGGACCCGACTCGACGATGGAGGAGCAGAAAGATACGCCTTACTATCTCTTCCCTTTTCTATCTCGTTCTCTCTTTCTCTTTCTCACTTTTTGTTTCGGTAATATATTTTCTCTTCCGTTCTGTTTTATAGCAGTTTCGACCACGCCGATGCCAGTATGTATGGTTTCTCCACTCGAGCTCTCGTTCCCACCTCGACCCCAACTTGGTGACCGAAATTTAGGTTAGAAAATAGATTCGACAACAGCCAGAGGATTAATGACTTTTTTTTAGTTTTCTGACGATATTTCAATAAGAAATAGAAATTTTACAAAAACGAGTAGTTACAATGCAAACTACAAAGAAATATTCATGAAAATGTCGTAATGAACACCGAGATGAAAAAAGAAGAAATATTACTTTCATCTCAAAGAAATATCAACGAAGTGTTATGAGCTTCGACAAATGGTTTCGTAGGGTCATAGACAGAAGAGTGTATTTCGAAAGTGTTGAGAAGTCGAAGGTTTGTGACAGTCGAAAAGGGAAAGGAAGATTGGACCGAGTAGGGAATAAAAGAGGCGCGAGTGAGAGTGTAAGATAGAAATGGACCAAGAGAGAACGGGAGAAACACTCGCGAGAAGATCCGACTCAACAGTCACCGAGACATCATGTATTTTAAAAAGGCGAGTTTAAGAGCGTGAGGAAACCAAGAAACGCGCGAAGCTTCCAGCCGTTGGAGAAGTCTCTTTGTACTCCGGATGAACCTTAAGAAAAGTTATTCTCTGGGCCACTCTAGCGACTTCCACGAGAGTCATCACCGCGACTCGTTTTTCGGACCTGTTCCGTTGCTTGCTCGTCCCTTGAATGGGATCCCGTTCTCCAGGTCTACGGGGCCAGCGGCGTTTTACGACGATGTAGATAAGCGTCGAGGTAGTCTGGGAAAGAATGATAAAAGGGCAAAGAAATGAACCTTTAGTTTCGTCACAGGAGTCTCATCCACTTTCTGACGTGGGATGTTGCTTATCTCCTCACTTCGTACTGGGAACGTTGTAACGAATATGCGTGCGAGGTATACAACACGTAGGAACGTAATCATGAATTTCATACGTGTCTCGAACGTTGTCCCCAGGCGCATTAATTATTTCGCGAAATTCCAGCGGGACATGGCAGAAAAAAAGGGAAAACTCATTTTCCGATGGATAAAAGAGTAAATGAAAGGTCGCGACGAGTGAAAAGCAACGGTGCGAAACTAATGACGAACCAGGGCAGGAGGGAAAGAGGAGGCTGACAACAAACTGCATAGCGCGCTTAATGCCTGCAAAGCTCAACCTACCGAGCTTGGAGAGTGCACGAGTCTCGGTAAATATACGTCTGCTGTGCAAAAAGGAAAAGGAAATAGCATCAGCCGGCGAGAAACGAATGTCGTTTTACAGTTTTTATTTTTCCTTGCCTTTTTTGTTAGGTGGAAAGGGGCTCGAGGGTCGTTGAATTTGCCCGATGTATTTTCGGAAAGCGTGCGGTGACGAGAAGAAACGAAGAACGAGAATGAGTGTCAAGCCATCTACTACTACTAGTACTACTACGCCGCCTGGTGGCGTAGCGAACCGAAAGCGTTTGGAATTCCGATGTTCGTACGGGTAGAACGTATACGTGGAACGCTGTTCCGATTGGCCACTCTTACGTTCGCGCATGCGGTCTAGCGCATTAGCGGCCATCTTAGCCCTCGATGTATCGCAAGATGGCCGACCGTAGGAGTCAGACGTCCACTTGAGACTGAAAATTATCGATAAAACGAACTGTATGAGAATTTTTGGACATGTGAACGATGTAACGTGCAGTGCCAAGTGGCAGGCAACCAAACCACAACTTACACAGCGTTACATAGCTCCCGTATGGACTGGACGAGCGTTACATACGTCAAATCTAACCTAAAATTTTTCTTGATTCTCGTCCAATCCAAAAGAACGAACGGGAGGGGACCGTCCTACAAAAATATTACACATTCCCATCAACTATCATTCGCCACTTTCTCAAATTGTTTTTAAAGCCTAAAAAGAGAGTTCCACGATTTCAGTCTCGCCAGTCAAAAGGTGCCATAAATTTAACCGCGAATTTATACGCTGTCGTACTCGTCTAAAACCGATTTAGTTTCGATTCGCCTCCATCGTATCGAACGATAGCTTGCCATTACGAGATGCTCTCGCGAGCTCACGTCGATTGCTCTTAGCGTACATGAATACATTTTAGCCTCGGCGCTGGATTACGTACGAATGATCGTTGATTCGCATCGATGGAACGCGAATTGACGGGGTTCTCTTCACGCAGCTCCGGTCTAACAATACCCCGCGCGTAGTCTGACAGGGTTGAATTTATGACGAAGCGGTGCGGCAACGTGTATATAGTCCGCCACGATGAGATTCGTTAAGGCTCGTTACCGTTGGTCATGGGGGTCAACTGTACTTACCCCCACCACGCCTCTCCAACGTTCGCGCATAAACACAGGGTATATGCACACTTCGTATTTGCGAATTATGCGTACTATGTAACCCATCGCGATTGTGGAGACGTGACTATTCATGGGGTAGGCTGCACGATGAATTCTGAAGTGATATTCGCTATGTTTCGAAAATTTGATTCGTCACAGCTAAATCAAGTCCATCCTTTCGTCATCGATTTAACGAGACTCGAGCTTGTCTATATTCATGAAACCCACCGTTCAGGCATCGATAAATCGAATACCGAGAATTTTCACGCTGATTTTGTCATCAATTTGTTTAGCTATTAAAAAAAAAAATATTTTCTTACATTTTATTCAGCTAAATCTTTCTTTTTATAGCGAATTAAATTGTCTAGTTCTTTTTTTAGAAGCGTAAACAGGATTATCAACGGTATAAAAACTAAGGAGAGGCTGAAATATGAGGTGACTCTTCGATAAATGTTCAAGGTGCGATGCACGGAAATCGAGAGGAAGAGTTCGTCCTCGTAACACTTCCCTGAGATACGTTTCGCGAATTGTCGCGAGTGCATGCTTCGCAACAAAATGCATCCGCCATATATCTCGCTCCGTTTGCTTCGACGTTAGTCGGTTCTAAAGCTAGCAATTCCGTAACGACCATGAAGAGAGAACCGGAGAGAGAGAAACATTTACAGTTACGACCGTGTGTCGTTAAATTTTTTATCTCGTCGCGCACGTATCGCCACAATTGGAAAATTACTATGCAACGTGTGGTATTGCAGTAACACACGACACGAGCTCGATATGCATTTCTGCATGCAAGAAGTTATCGTCTTCTCCATGAACGAGAAGTTTCATTAAAAACTAAATATGTACTCATTGGTGGAACGTACGTATGGAAAAAGAAAAAACGAACGGGGCTTCAATGTGTTATACTAATCAGTTGTCGAGACTAAGCGTGCTAGGAGAACAAAAAATTGTATTTAGTTCAACGTGCACTAACGCGAACTATAATTTTCTCACCACTGATTTCATTAGCAGGTAGCTTAACGATCGATGACCCACAGGTCGATCCTTTTACACAATTATGTACCGTAATATATCCGCATATTGTCCCACCCTTCAACTTCTCGCTACCTGTTTCAAAACTATTCAGTCGTTTTCTAATTAACCTCATTGTTTCGAACGAAAGGGTCGATGATCGCTGAGTCACGTGGTTCGAAAATGTTTGTAGGTTATGTGAAACCTTTTTAATTCGATAGAACTCGTGGAACATTTATTAATGTACCAGTTGCTAACGCGAGAAGGCTAACGCGACGACATCTTGACGCACGTGCTTGCCTAGCAGCCATTTTGTTCCCGCGCGAACGCCATTTTGTCCCGCGCGGACGCCATTTTGTTCCCGCGCGGACGCCATTTCGTGCCGCGAGCGCCGCCATTTCGCGCTCTCGACGAACAACGGTTACAAAGTTTTTAGAAACGTCCGTAAGATTCTTTAAATCTCGTGTCTCCCGATTTTTTATTCGATGGTCGTCGAGTGGCTCGCAATGGTCAGATTTGTGATGATTTATGGAAACGTGATGCACGTTCGTTCTTGAACAGACCGCGATACGTTCGCGAGGGGTAGGTGTATGCGTAATGGGTCGATATTCGACGGCGCCAGTCCAAGCTTCATCCCCTCCGACGTCGAATGGCGCCCGACACGCAGCTACCAACGACGCTACCCCTCCTAAGAGGACTACGGGAAGTTCATCCCTAAGCAACCCCCGCGAGAACTTCAGTTCTGTCTAGGCCCGCAGACCGTCACCTCCGAGAGTTGTGTACTATTATCTCACCGGTTCGTTCGGGAGACGCCACTTTTTTAACGAACAATCAATCACTTACTCCCAAACCTTTTATTTAATTAAAGAAAAACCCAGCTAATTGAACCAACAGGTCTTTAGACATAATTATTTTCAAATAACCAATTCCAAATATTTCCCCATGGAAAAATACAGACTTCAATTAATTATAACAATTTGATATCGAGGTTTACGTAACTCGACGAGCAATCAAATCAAAACAAATCAAAATTTACAAAAATGCATTATTAATTTGATAAAACTTCAATCTTGCCTTATCAATTATTTTCTTCGTAAATTTACTCGTTCCTAGCTTCGGTTGAGCGCATACTGTAGTAAAATAAAAGAAAGAATATTGAAGCGGAGAAAATTAAATCGGCTTTGTGGGATTACTTTAAATTCCTTTATCTCGACGTTTATCCTCGTTCGGTCGTTTTTGACACAACGCTTTTGGAAAGATAGTCGATATCGCGAACTCGTATATAGTCCAATGAAATTCAAGGGTCATTGTGAAGCCTCGAGTGTCCCGTTATATTCCGAAAACAATACAACCCGGAACCCTCGAGCTTCGTTGTGTCACGATTGGTTACATTTTTCCCTCTAATGACCATTTTCTTTTACCGTGCGTTCACCCTCGTGGAAAATATTCCTTGGTCAATTTTTCTTCACGATTGAACACTCTAAACGTTGACGCGGTCACGGGAACACGATCGAGACGAACGATAATATCGAAAACATTATTTTTTCTCTCGCGATAATTTTATCGAAGATATTTTATCGTGGCAAAACGACCAACGATACGTAATAATAATTATTAGTCGGGGAAAGTGTTAGTGAATTTTTGTTTTTTTTTTTTTTTTCATTTGTTTTCCTTTTATCGTTGAAAAACTGGAAGCCATGACGTCAACCTTGATCTTGTCGAAGCCTTCGAAGAAGGTAAAGACAATTTGATATTTCTGACGATGTATCGATTTCACCTACAGCTCGGCGTGTATATTGTCATACAAAGTATAGTGATCGGACTATGAATAGAACAAATACTATTACGTTTAATTTATCGCAAGGCCTTATCACGATATGCTATGTCAGCTTGAAATAAATGAACTTTTTTTTATTTTGAACACAAATTTTACCGCCAATGTCTGCTAATTATCGATTATCTACGTAGGTCGATCCAATAAATCGTAAATATTCATTTTCATCAAAATTATCATGATTATATAAAACATATTATAATATTATGATAATTATAATAATTTGATTAAAATAATAATGATCGAAGAAAAATTGCAATAATTGTATAAAAATCAAAATAATTTCATTAAAATAATAACGATCGAATAAAAATTGCAATAATTGTATAAAAATCGAAATAATTTCATTAAAATAATAATAATTACATCAAAATCGTAAAAAAAACCTTTATGCCCAATGCTTGCTAATTATTGATTATCTTCTCAGGTCGATCTGATAAATCGTAAATATTCATTTTTATCGAAATAATCATAATTTCATAAAACATATAACAATATAATAATAATTATAATAATTTCATGAAAACAATAATAATCCAATAAAAATTACAAAAATTTTATAAAAATGAAAATAATAATAAATCCAAAAAAATGATAACAAAATAAAGAAAAAAGACTCGATATGTTAGAATACATTTGAATCGAGTTTCGGTGAGTAATGTGCGACAAGTGGTCGTCCGTCGCAATCCCATAAACCCCAGACTCGTTCGCGCGCGTGTTTCGGTGTAGATAATAAGATTTCATCTCGATGACGCGCGTTGTCGAGGAGATTGCAGGGAGAAGGGAATGACAAATCTACGATTCCCAAGTGCGAGAACAGAGTCCGCGTCGTTTCCGTAAATAGAAGTCACGCGAACGTTAGCTTAGACCCGATCGAATCGCACAAAGATACGATAGTTCTTTGAGAATTGCAAGGCTCTTCGGCTACAATGCTCGTTTCTATTTAAAGACGATTGGCAAGTTTTACTTATCGCTCAATTTCTCAATTCAAACAAAAATTTTCGTTTCTATTTAAAGACGATTGGCAAGTTTTACTTATCGCTCAATTTCTCAATTCAAACAAAAATTTTAATTTTCTTCAAATTTTTAATTTTCTTCAATTTTTTAATTTCCTTCAAATTTTTAATTTTCTTCAAAATTTTAATTTTCTTCAAATTTTTCATTTTCTTCAAATTTTTAATTTTCTTTAAATTTTTTATTTTCTTCAAATTTTTAATTTTCTTCAGATCTTTAATTTTCTTCAAATTTTTAATTTTCTTCAAATTTTTAATTTTCTTCAAATTTTTAATTTTCTTTAAACTTTTAATTTTCTTCAGATCTTTAATTTTCTTCAAATTTTTAATTTTCTTCAAATTTTTAATTTTCTTCAAATTTTTTATTTTCTTTAAATTTTTTATTTTCTTTAAATTTTTTATTTTCTTCAA